>JAIOTZ010000805.1:0-44019 GCA_023374045.1 Limonium bicolor
TAACAAACTCAGGGAGAATCCTTCTTAGGGGGAATCTCTCAATTTTTGAATTGCCAAGTACATATAATTGTATAGGTTGCCATCATCAAGAAGGGGGAAATTGTTAAGACAAGATCCTTTAGTTTTGATGATAGCAAACCTTGTATTGTCTATCTAATGTGTTTGTCAAGATTCATGATTCAGATAGACAAGGTAAATGAGTGGCTTAGCACGCAAGGTTGCAAGCACACTCAATCCACGACATGTGCCCAACCATCCGGGCACCTGTCTGCGAGAGCTCCGTAGAACTTCTAGCACAGACAACCAGTCAGACACCGCACGAAGATATCTCTCATGCTTAAAGATGAAAATCAAAGACAAAGGACTTCAAAGGATTGACACATTCAGATAACACATATACATCCACATAAGCAACTTGTTCACGACAAGTTCACGACAAAAGGAGTAGTTCATTAATGCACAAGATAACAAGGCTATCAATGAACATCATTACATAGCTGTAATAAATTCAGAAGAGAGCATTTATAAGCATTTAATGAGCCAAACAGAATCAGGCAAGTGGGGCACACAAGTGGTGATCGACCTATTAAGAGGGCTGCCACCAACGTGACCAACCATAGAGCTGATCAAAATGTGTCTGGCCTGGCAGCCCGGTCCGACCCGGCCCGTAAAAAAGCCCGACAGGCTAGAGCCCGATTGGACTTCCGGGCGGGCCTGGACATAAAATGAGGCCCAAATAAAAAACCGGGCCGGGCCGCGGCACATTTTTTGAGCCCGTGGACAAGCCCGGCCCGATTTTATATTATTTATTATAATTTTTTTAAAATATATATATACATATTTAATTTTTATATATATATATAAAAATTATATATAATATATAAATTTTAATTAAGTTATATATATAAATATATTAAAATATATTAATTTTAATTTATTTTGTATTAATTTATATAAAAAATTAAAAAACTGGGTCGGGCTTCGGCAAAGCCTGAAAAAAACCGGGCCTAACCCGGCCCGGCCCGAGCATGTAAAAAAACGGGCTTGGTTTTTAAAAATAGGCCCGACGGGCCTAAAATTTCCTTTGGCCCGGCCTGCCCGAACCCGGCCCGCCCGCCCGAATGATCACCTCTACCATACGGCGACACGTAGTCCAGACACCTCCAGATCAAGGTGAAGACTCTCTCCAAGTCTAGTATGGCTGTTATGTGAATAATTGAAGCTGTAGTTGACTCCTAGAAGTCTAGGGACTAGTAAGACGGTAGTTACATCCTAACAGCCGTGTATATATACTTGCATTTATTTTTTAAGTAAGTGCTCGTACGAGAGAAAAGAAAGAGATAATTGGGCAAGTGTGGATCAAACTTAGGAGTGTGTGTAAGTGCTAGAGAGTTGGTGAGCCAGATAGGACTGGGTTAGAGTATCAATACATTGGGTATTTGATAGACCGACAGGTCGGGGAACGGTCAGTGAACCGTTGGCCGATAGTCAGGAGAGGGTTGAGGACTTTAGGAGTAAAGTCGAAACTGTCCCGGGAGTCCGTGTGGGGGCAAGGGAGATTGAGTGAATTTTGTGTGTGTAAATTCTCAATCGAAATGGGTTTTCCAATTAAATTTATCTTGTGTCTATTCCTAAACTATCAAGTTTTATTAGAGTCCATGATACGTCCACGACACGTTGGGGACGCATCAGGAGCGCTTGCTGGTTTCATTATCCCCGTGATTAACCCTTAGTCGGTTATCGTTGTTACTCGGGTTCAGTTCGAATGACAATCGCGTATAAAATAATAACACACATATTCGACAGATAAATTATATGTCACAGTTGCATACGAGCATACATATCCTCTTATAAAACAGTTTACACTCAATGAACAATGCTAGTGTAAAGTATCACGCTCGCCAACTATACCCTTTGTAGCTCGTATCTCTCGAATATACCGCTAAGTGTTAATTTATATAATCCAACTAATTCGGCATTGCAATAACTACTAATCCCCTCGTTATCATCCCCGTGATTAACCCTTAGTTGGTTGTCGTTGTTACTTGGGTTTTTGATGTTTTTAGGATTAGTTTAAACCTTACTTATTTATGTTACAAAATATGTGGTATTAGTTTACTACTTAAGATGTTTAACCCATATAATACCCCATTTAATCATAGATCATTATTCTTATACATATTCCCTTATATGTAGTGTAATATAGTTCATTACCATATGTTGTAATTGACCTCATAGTTTATTAGAATTTAAACTCTCCTTTGGGTTGTGAGTTGGTCAACTTGACCCTTCTTTGGTCAATTAAGTTGACTTGGTCAATTTGGGTTGACTTGGTCAATGTATCAAAGTCAACAAGTTTATATAATTCTTATCATAACCCATGAATTATATAGTTCATTTGTTTGTTCAACTCTTTACAACTTGACATTAGTTATTATGTCTAATGTTGTGTAATTAAATCCTCCACTTTATATTATACTTCATGCTTCTCTATATGATATCTACATCATATTGTATAATTCTTTACACCTCACATATTCATATAAGTTTATACGAATTATAAAATTCATTATGTAATGATATCTTACCGTCTCATGTGTAACATTTAATTCTCTTATTTTGTGTTACCCTTCATCTCCCAATACTAAGACCATGCTCTTAATGTCATGTAGTGTTACATAAGACATTATATCAAACTCCAAGGTTTATTTAATTCTTCACATTAGTTTATAATTCCACTAGTTCTCAAATACCCACATTATTTTGGTGAATTAAAAAATTCCTTACTTATATCCATCTCCACCCTTAATAAAATACCCCAAACCTTAATATGTTAATTAATTATGTAATTATGATTTTCTAAGGCTAATTAAGTCCTTAAGATCATTGGTGAAGAAATAAAAACCAAAAAGAAAAAGAAAATGCGTAAAAGTCACAAAACGTGAAAACGCGTATTTAATTATTTTAGGAGGTATATAACCTTCACCAGGGTTATAAATATATTTTTATACCCTAATTACACACTAAAAACATGTGATAAAAGTTCCGGGAGAAAACGGATCCAAATAATGCGTTAAAACGCTAACGGAGTCTAAAGCGCGTTTTTCGAGAAAACCTGAAAACGTGACTTTAAACAGTCAAATGACCCCGTAAAATTATAGTTGATCATATAACTATAAATAAACATTAATGGGAGTATAATAACCATTAAAATTAAATAAACGAGAAAATTCCGGAAAACAGGCCCGGTTAGTGAATAGTGCTAAAACCGGGTAAATTAACGAGTGTTTTCAGTAAAAGACGAAAAACGCTCCAGTTGGTATATATTAAGGGGGCCGGTTTTGACTAGTCAAAAAGCCTTCCCCTCACACACAATAAAATAGAAAGAAAGAAGTGCAGAGTGGATTTATCGTGAGTTATTAGCACAGGTGAAATTGATAAAAGAAAGAAATTAATACTCAAAATATCCGTCGGGCTGCAAATTAAAACCCGGTCGCAGTAGTATAGAAGACAGAAGCGGCCGGGGTCAAACCGTGGGACTTATAGCGAGCTAAAATAGTTCCTAAGCTTGTCACAAAAGGGGGAAGTTAATTGACTTGTTTTCGAGAAAATATTAAGCAGATTAGAAAACTGAGTGCAGATGAATTAAACGGAACTCCGGGTTCAGGTTAATATGATTTAATTAATTGTGCTAACTCTACCGGTTTAATAAAATAGTTTGGCAAGATTCCTGTAATTTTCTTAAGGTCCGATGAAAACTCTTAAGAACTCGTTTACCTGTAATGCAAGGTCCGATGAAAACTCGAGCAGAAGCCTGTAAACGGCAGAGGAGTATGAGGCTTTATTCTTGCAACATGTATTAACTTAAACGATGAAAATAAGTTCTTGCAGTTTTACGACTTAATTAACCCGTCTGTTCCTAACCGATGAAATTAAAAACAGACTTAGTAAGGCTTTTTAATAAACCGATGAAATTTATTAAAAAGGGAGAGAAACAAAACTTTAAGTGTAACAAACCTAATTTATTTTATCCGGTAGAAATTTATTACACAACTAACAAACCATAATTAAACCCTTGCCCAAAGCAAATCCTCCTTAGCCTGACATATTAACTGGTAATAAGTCAGACAGAGGTTGGACGTAATAACAGCACGGAGACGTGATTAGTGAATGGAGAAATGAGGAGAATGAAGAGTGGAACATGTACGTAAGTTATTATAAGTGAAGTGGGTGAATTAGAGAGTTAATGGAGTGAAATGATATACGGGAGTGATTTACTGGAAGAGAATGAGATGAGGTGAGTGTGAGTGATTTTCAGGTTTTCTCCGTGCACTCGTACAAGGCTGTAGGGAATGGGTATTTATAGAAGAAATTAAGAGGTAGTCTTCCGTAGATATTTGCTTCATTGATTGCTTCATTGATTGAGAGCATTGATTGCTCATTTATTGCAGGGGACAGGAGCAGAACGCGTGAGCGATTTAAGGTAGGCGGTGGTCGGAGTAGATAGATAAGGCGCAACAAGTTGGAGAAGACGACTGCGCGAGGAAGAAAACTAGTCGGGGCGCGTTGATTTTAGTCTTGACCGCCTCTTAAGAGGCAGTTTTCTTGTTGTTGTCCGCCCGTGTTCCGCCTCGCGGTTGTGTGTGATGTCCGCCAGTTACGGGGCGGTTGCAGCCCAGTCTCGTCCGCCACTTAGTAGGCGGTTGCAGCCCAGTCTCGTCCGCCACTTAGTAGGCGGTTGCATATGGTGGAGTCCGCCACTTAATAGGCGGTTGCAGCCCGTGAGAAGACCGCTAGTTATGGGCGGTTGCAGCCCGCCTCTTCTTGGGCGGTTGCAACCCTTGACCGTGGCCTATTTTCCTTCAAACTTTGACCGGCTCTAGATTCTTCGTTTGGACTCTGTTTTCTGAGCCGTTTGCGTCTACGCGTTCGTCTCTCCGTCTACTTCACTCCCGGCTTGGTTTTCCTCATGTTAAACCAATAATTTTGTGAGATAAATAATAAAACATAAACTAGAGGAAAACTAACCGAAGTGGAGAAATGAGCAAGAAAAGTGCTAATATTAAACATGAAATACACCTATAAAACATGCTCATTTTGACACTCATCAGAAAGAAAAAGAAAGAAGGAAAGAAAAGTTAAAAAAAAAAGATACTTTATCTTCTCTCTCTTTCCTTCCTTCTTCTTTCTCCTTCTTCCCAGCCGACTGAAACTACCTCTCCCCCTTGCTGGCGATTTCAAGGTGCCATCCATGGCTACCTCAACTTCTTTGCCTTGCCCAAGCTTCCTCCAAGCTCCAATCACAAAAATAATTACATATTTGAACTCCCCTCATCCTCCTCTATCATTCCCTCTTTTCAAAATTCGAAAAGGATGGGTTTCATCTCCATGGGTTTTCCCCATTTGAAGAGAAAAGTACATCATTTTGAAGCTTGGAGTCTCCTCTTTCAAACAAGGTAAAAATCTCCATGAAAAACCTCATTTTTCTCCATCTTGTAGAGCTGGCCGATTTTGCCCTCTCTCACACCTTGATTTCTTCTTGATTTTGAGCTTCAATTCAACTCTCCAATGGTGGTAGAGTTTCCCCTTTGATTCGTGAGCGACAACCCCTCTCAAAAATCTCCAAAGGTAAAACCCTAACTTGTCCTCTAAGCCCTTTTTTGTTGAATTAAGATTTCCTAAGGGTTTAGATAATTAATAGAATGTATTTTGTGTTTCTTGAATGTTGGGAAGGAGTTTGGAAACTCCATTCCCTCTTGACCGATTTTGAGGAGATGAGGATAATTAAGGAGAAACTTGTGAATTAAGGTAAGAAATCTACCATAATGCCTATATTAATTGTTTTAGAATTAGGTTTGGGAAAATAAAAGATGAAATAAAATCTGGAGCAATAATGTGCTTGATTGTGGTTACCTGGATTTTGTGAAATGTTGGTTTGAATTGAGTGCCTTGGAGCCAAATGATTTGAGTTTGTGGTTATATTGTGGTTCATTAAGTTTGGAGCTATATTGTGATATTGTTGAATTTTGGATTGATATGGTGTGCTGGTAGGACCCTTGAAAGGATATGGCTAGATTAGGAATGAAAAGGATGAGGAATGGTGAAAATGGATGTGTATGGTTTATGGGGAGGTTATGGCGAAATTTTGGTATAAAAAATGAGTGTTTTGATGATGGCTTGGTGAATGGGAGAACCTAGGTGTTTATGGTGTTTGTGTAGAGTGGATTAATAACCTTGGAATGGTGAATTAAGGATGGGTTTGAAATATGTAAAATCTGTACAAATGGCATATAAGGATTTGTAGAAATTCTAGAAGTGAGTTAGTATGCAAGCCTTAGGAGATGGAAGTTGAACTTGGGTTTTAGTATTGTATATATCTAGGAATGAATTGGAATGGTCATTAAGTGACTTGGTAAGTTGGTAGATGGTAAGAACTATGAAAAGGAAGTAGAGATGCACAAGTGTACAAAAATGCAAGAATGTGAAAATTGAGTTTGTGGAATTTGAACAAGAATTGGGTGGTGAATTGGACCAACGTTCTAGGAGTGTTTAAGGGTTTTAAACATGTAGAAAACATGTGGAAAGATTATGGAATGATTAGGTGTGGATTAAGGTTGGTTTAGGGTTGAAAAATGGACTTTTATCAGCTTTTTAGCAGGGTCCGGGACCTAGCCCTTGTATAAGGTCCCGGACCAAGCTTAAAAATATGCCGAGAGTCAAGTATTCAGGTGGTCCGGGACCTAGGTCCAGGACCAAGTCCCGGACCAATGTCAAAAATAAGTCGAGATCGAGTTTCAGAGGTGGTCCGGGACCTTGGGTCCGGACCAAGTCCCGGACCAGACCAAAAATGGCCTAAAATGTGTTTTAAAGTGTTATAAAGGTGGGGGATTGATGGGTAATGGTTTTGGATGTTGTTAAGGTATTGTTTGGTGACTTTTAAAGGTCCTAAGAAGTATAAACAAGTGTTGGAGGTGATTGAGAAAGTTGTGAGTTTAGGTACACAAAGTTAAACCGAAATAATGGGATAACGGGGTAAGTACGGGAGTAGCAATTATGTACCTACCGTAACGCCTAAATATTAATTGAACCATTTGACATGTAAATAGTGGTTCAAGAGTAAGACATAAGGAACAAGTGGGAACCGAGGAGGGTGAGAACCCCGGTAAAGTAATTCCCTACGGTGACAGGTATGGTTTTCTTGCAACCTGTGTCCTACCGGATTACACCGGCTTGTATGCCAATGTGTTTTTCTGTGTGTTTGTCACCTTGTAAGATAAAACATGTAATGAGTTTATAGCAATTCATTTATGTGGCGTGTTTAATTCCGATACCGTTAACCTCAAAAGTGTTAAACCTTAGCTAACCAAATCTAGGATCACATGAGAGATCGGTATTCGGATTTAACGACCCAAACCATGGGAACGTTCTAACCACGGCTATGCGTGAGTTAGTTATGTGTTGTTGTGCGTGTTGGTATGTTCACTACCCTTGTGTGTGCCTAACTAGACCTAACCACCTATATGTGAATTAACGTGCTAAGTCCAATAATGAGACTTCTAACAAGTGCTAACCGGGGAAGTGAGGAGTCCGGTCTGTTCCGGCCACGCGTGTGAGTATGGGAGTCGATGTCATAACCGGTTCGACTCTCTTTATATGTTATGGTTGTTTTCCAATTTGGTTTTCAACCTTCCCTTTAGCTTATCCAAGGCTATTTTACTAACTCACGTCGGGCCATAGGGGCATACTATGTTTGTTCGGTGTGCTTGGATTACTATATCCGACGCACCTTGGGATTAAGTTATCCGTTCATTTAACGAGACGGTAACGAGCTATGTAACGAGCTTATCATGAGTTTGGCAACATTCTCTAGGCTCTACAAGTGAAACTAATTATGTTTGGGTCGGTTCCTAAAGAGAACTGTACCCGTTATGTTATGTGTTATTGTTGTACTGCAATCCTTATTGTGAAGTTATGTAAGTCGTACGTTGAAAAGTGAAATGTGTTGTTACGTGGTGTATGTGGATCATGGATATGATTCCCAGGTTACTATATGACGATTTGGAGTGTAACCCGACTAGTGGGTAAATGTTGTATATTAAGGAAATAGCTCCATTAGAGGAGAAACACTCTAGGGTAGGGTTACAGATCACAATGAGTGATTTATTAAGTATAGATGTGTTGTCTGTTTTGTTGAACCCATTTTTGAGGAATGTAATGTGTTGTGTGTTTATAGTTTACATATATGAATTAAATATAATCAACCGCATGCTTAGACGACAATTAGTTGTGTGTGGCCCGGTAGCATGCGGGCTGCGGGATTACCATACCAGCAAAGGTGCTGAGCCCCTTGGGGGCCACCCTTTCTTTCCTATTTTTCAGGTACAAGGAGCTGGGAGCCGTTCGAGAGTAGGACGGGGTAGTTGTTTGTGCATGGGTAGTCGTTTTAATTACTTATGTATTGTAGGAGTAGTAAGACCGAAACTGTTATCGGTATAAGTTTGTGAATACTCGGTACAGTTGGAATGTATATGTATATTGGTTGTTGTTAATGGAAAGGGATAGTAATGTGCAGTTGCTCGGGAATCTAGTCCATCAGACCGATACAATGTATATGTATTAGCCTTGTTAGCCACGTGGGTGGTTAACGGCGTGTAACACCATTGAGTTAAGTAATGTGATGAGTTAAGTTTTCCGCTGTAATTTGTGGTTAAGTGTATGGTTGTAGTTGGGGTGTTACAAAAAGTGGTATCAGAGCGAAGTATCGCTCTGATGACTGAATTACCGAGCTTAGGAAGTACCGAGTTAGGATTTTAATACTTTGGGTTAAGGGATGAGTGATAGCGTGAGAGATACGCTAGTTAGGAATTGCCAGTGTGTACTGGAAACCTACAATATCCATCCCGCCCTCCACAATCCCTGTTTTATAACTCGGGAAAGAACGCCAGAGAGAAAGTCCTCTCTTACTCGGGAAACCCGATCTGGCTGTTGATAAATATCTCTATAAGTATGGAGAACCTGCCATACGGTAGATCCCGAAAAGTGGGAATCCCGGAGATGGTTCCCATCTGAACAATGTTAACCGCATTTAATAGCGAAAAATGAAGAATCTTGTGTATAGAAGAATGAAATTTCCGGCAACCTGGGTCTACATGCCGAGCAGTGAAATACCTCAAATATAATTAACATTATAAAACCATTATTTAATGGAAAATAATCCAAATATAAATCATTGCACGTACACATGCAAACCCATGCATGAGAACGTTACGTAAAAATAGTCGTTTCACCATAAACGCTAAAACGCCTTAGAAACATGTGATCAAGCAAGACCTTGTATGACCCTCTAAAACTCAAGCCAAATGGTCATACACTCATTATATGAATATATAAACATATTCCCTAGGCTATATTCAGTCAAAAACGCAAAATACTCGGGAGTGCTCACGCACGCCCCTTAAAGCACGAAAAGCCCGGAGGAGTGCCGAGGTGGCACAAACTCCTATAAAATTAATTCTTAGAGTTCCTAACATCATTAATAATCATTCTAAAGAGAACCCACGAGCTAGTTTCTCAAAATTCAACAAAGTGCTCGGGGGAATTTCTTACCGCTCATTTTTGCCTCGGGAGTGTCCCGAAGGCCCGTAAATTATGTCGTGGGTTGATGTAACCCCATATAACTCAACGTAACATCCTAATATCATTATTTACTATAATAAGTGTTTATAAACACTTGGAACTCATAAAGACAATTTATTTCCCAAAATTTCCTTAGAGCACAAAAACACACCTTCGGGTGTCACTAAAACGCGTTTCACGCAATTACCTTGTAGTTTTTGACATGCCACGAATTAAGAATCTTAAATAGGGTTAAATGACCCTCTAAATCAGTTGAATGAAGTGTCAAACAAGGTGCTATATAGGGGCCGATTTTATGTCCAAAAACTAGTATAAAACTTACATTAAAAACTTATAAAAGCATAAGACATGGTGACTCACCTTCCCATGTGCTATAATACTTAATGGCAAAAGAATGTAGGCCTCATATGACCTCCATGCTGTCGAATTATGCAAGGGAACAAGCCATGTTGGCTAGAAAAAAACAAAATGAAAAAGGCAAAAAGTAGATCTAGATTCCACCTTTTTGCTTTCTTAAAATTCAAGTGGCCTTACATGCTTGTCCATGGCTCTTAATTGCCGAATGATAAGCTCCATTCAGGCCTTGAATTCGGCCACCTACAAGGAAGAAGAAGACAAGTTACAAACATTGAAAAATCAAAGGAATAAAGCCTTACTTTTCTTACCTTGTCTTCTAGCTCACATTATTTTCTTCCACCTTGCCTTGTCACCCTCATGGCCGAAATCTGCATATAACATGGGCATTTATTGAGATAATAACCGAAGGAATAAACTAATGAAAAGACTAGTCAAATGACATTAAAAATTAACAAAACAAAAATCAAGCAAACATACCTTATGTTATACGGTTGCACTCATTCTTTCCCTTGCTTACTTCATTTCCGAATTGGTAAGGTTCCTAACTCTCTCTTCTTCCTTCATCTTCTTCCTTTGAAGCTCCTAAGTCCATTAATGGAGTTTTAACTTCTATCTTCATCTTTAAGGTAATTTCCTAGCATTTCTTGTCAAGCCTTGAAGCAAACTCTTCCTAGCACAACCATAGCATTTCGGCATCAACTAATACTCCAAGGAGGTTGTCCAAACCAACATTAATCCAAGGAGCATCTCAAGGTTATCTTAAGGTAGTTTTCATGCTTGAAAATCCTTAAAGCACATTTTATTGTGTAACCGATTTCTACCTCTTCTAAGGTTCTTTTCTTCTTCATTTTCATGAAGGAAAGCTTGTTCTTCATCCACCTTAAGTGAGCCGAATTTATAAGGAGAAAAGCTTTAGGAAATCCTTGAAAAACTACTTACAAATCTACTTAAGATCCTTGTTAAAGATCTAACTCCTAAACCCTTCACCTATTGCATAAAACCGAAGTGGAGCATCAAAGATTCCTTGGAGAAAGCTTGGAGATTCAAGAAGAGTTCAAGCACTTAACCATCCTTGTTAAGAAGTAAGTTTACTAAGCAAATCTTTATGTTATAAGCTTTGTTAAGCTTCTAAAAATTATACAAAAATTATGTACACCTCCTATACCTAAAACCGAAACTATATGGTATAATATACCAAAAATATAATCTATAACATATGGAAAATATTTACCTTAAGACACATTTTAATGTCATAAAAATCCTAGGTTACATCCTTGTTCATACCGAATTGTCTAGGGTAAAAATGCTCTATTTTGAGCTAGGAATCAATATAAGACATTTCAATAATTTTTACATGAGTTATATAACTCATATGAATTTATGTATAGTTATTTTTACACATAAATCTACTTTTACATACTATATGGTAACTATTTAATTATGGCCGAATGGTCTAAGTGAAAAATAGGTTTTAATGAGCTACTTATGTATATAAACTTATATTATAAAGTTTGGAGAGTTAAAAATATTTTATTAGTGCTTAAATGGCTAGTTAATTAAGTTATGTGGCTAAAATGTAATTTTTACAAAGTTTGGCGTATATATTGTGAAAGCCGAGAGTTAAGGGTATGTTTGGAGTTATTATGATATAATAAGGTTAGGAATTAAGTTTGAATTTTAGATAATTTAAACAAGTGTTAAAGTAGCAATTTATAAAGTTTTGGGCTATTATGTAATTTATAAAAGTTGTTCTGAAAGTTTGGAACTTATTGTTGGGCGAATTCATAATTAAGAGATTATGAAGTTCACTTTCGAAATTTTAAGGAATTAAATATTTAAACTATAGTTTATAAGTTATTAAGTAACTATTACAAAGTTTTGGGGTGAAAATGTAATTAATGGAAAGTACATGACCAAAGCCGAATTACTTTGGGTTAGTTTTGTAATTTAAGAATTTATATATATATATTCAGCAATTATGGAGAATTAAAATTAAAACTATAGTTTATAAGGCAATATGTAAAGATTATAAGATTTTGTGGTTAAATTGTAATTATAGAAATATATATATATAGGCCTAGAATTTAAGGGGCTAAATGGTAATTTTTGAAAAGTTATAATATTCCAAAAGAAATATACCAAAATATTAATGGTAGTCTTGGAATTTAATTAAATAAGGAATTAAAACTATATAATATAATGAGATTAGAATTCAAATATAAAGTTTATGAATTATTGTGGTTGTTTTGTAAATAACCGAAATATAAGGGTAAGAATTTAGATTTAAATAAATATAGGTCCCATGTGGATATTTGGAGGAATTAGAAAGAAGAATTTTGATTTAAGGAGTTATGGAATTAAAACTATGGCTTATATAGTTATAAGGAAATTAAAGGTAACCAATAATTATTATTTATGGTTAAAGGAGGAATAATAAAAACTATAAGAATTTTATGTCCATGTATGGCAAATAAATATAGTTAAGAGATTATAAGTTGCCAAGTCACCTAGACAATTAGAAATAAATAACAAATATAGTACATGAATAAATAAATACATATATGTACATTAAAGGATTTATAAATAAAACAAAAGGAATAACAAATAGTTATACATTAAATCATGAGGTAATTAAAAGAAATAAACCTCACATAAATAACAAATACGAAATTTGTTGAATGATCCAATAAAATTATTAAATAAGGGTAACATAAATTAACCCTCTCAGTTAATCCTATTCTAGGACTTTGTTTGACCAGACGTTGACCGGGAACTAAACAAGTACAGTCTACGATGAACGGTATGGGATTCTTGCAACCTGTTTTCTACCGGATTACACCGGCTTGTGTGCTATCTGTTGTTTGAAATAACGACCAAGATAATTAATGTAAAATGTTGTTTACTCTTGTGCACTGTTGTATTATTTTATGTGCGTGAATGATGCTAACTACAACGTGTATGTCCCACGCATACAAACACTACTATACCAGTGGACTAAATACCTGCGCTTTATTATACCGAGAACTTGTACTCAAGTCTCTCACTAACTTCACTTTATAACAAACGCCGTTATCCTAAACGTGATAACTGACAGTACACACTGTGTTCATGATTAATGTCCTTGTATGACGCCTAACAATTCTATACTACGAGAACGAGGAGCCCAGTTGGAACTGGCCATGCATGCTACCGGAGTTGTACCTGTCACAGGTCGTCTCCTATACATTTTACGTCGCGACGGAACAGTACAAGTGGGGAGGAAGACTTTATTCCTCTCGAGGGTTCGATTCCCAACAGTTCAAGTGGAGAGGAAGACTTTATTCCTCTCGAGGGTTCGATTCCCACCTTTCTAAAGTACAAGAGTTAACTACGTTATCTTCTGAGGGACTAATTACCCAACCTTTCTCTATAACGAGGTCACTATACCTTCACTATATTGACATACTCTTATACATCAGTCAGTCCCATCGTGTGGACCCGACTATTATCAAATGATTGCAGTTCATCTAACTTTACCTTCTGAAGTCTTGTTATATGTGACATTGTTGTCCTTGTATGGATACTTGTTTTATCATACTATGCTTGTTTACAGCTTTACAAAAATGAACTGCATGTATTCGACAAAGTAGTTGGTGTGGCCCGGTAGATGATGGGCTGCACGTTTTCCATACCAGCATCGTTTGCTGAGCCCCTTTGGGGGCACCCCCATTTTTCAGGTACCTGAAGTTGAGAAGATTACCACGCCGAGTGTAGGTGGGGTAGATTCAAGCTATGGGAGTCTCCTACTAGTTATTTGTTTTACTTAATTATTGTACCTTTGAGTTTGATTCCTAGTATCTCGGATTGTATTCGTATTCAGACCGTGACTTTTGGAGATTGTATTTGGAGTTAGCCTTGTTGGTCACAAGGGTGGCCAACGGCATTGTAATACCGCCCGATTGTTGTATTTATTTCCGCTGCAGTTTGTGTTTTATTTGGGAGTGATCGTCGTACAGGTTATTGGATTTCGGGTTGGGGTGTTACAAAAAGTGGTATCAGAGCGTAGTTACGCTCTGGATACAAGGATACACCGAGATTAGGATTTCTAAAGCTATAGGTTACGGGTAGAGAGGTAGTAAAGAAAGGAGTTTAAGTTAGTTTTTACTTAGACTACTATCCAAGACCAAGATTGTGACCACGGTATCTAATATACCTCAGCATCCTGCAGATGTCAGGAAGAGGAGGACGCCGCGGACAGACAGCTGAGGAGTCGCCTGTCAGGCTGGCAGATATTGCTAATTTGATAGCTCAGGCATTTGCACAGGCGGGGGTTACGCAACAGCAGCAGCAGCTACCTCCACCACCACCGCCCAGAGAGAGGGATTGGGTGAAGAGTTTGGCTGATCTGAGGCCAACTGCATTCAAGGGACAAACTGACCCTGCACACTTGGAGACTTATATCATGGAGATGGAAACAGCATTCGAGACACTAGCAGTCCCAGCTAGGGAAAAGGTGAGGCTCGCTACCTTTTACCTGAAAAATTCAGCAAGAGATTGGTGGAATATGGTGAAGGCCGACCACCTGGATGACCCAGCTTTCACTTGGGGACACTACACTGCACTACTGAGGGGCAAGTACTACCCGGCCCACACCAGGATGGTGAAAACTAGGGAGTTTGACGCACTGGAGCAGACGGGAAAGATGACTGTAGATGAATATTACGTGAAGTTTACTTCACTACTCCGACTACTGCCCGGATTAGGTTACTCGGACCAGGTTTTAGTCGACCGGTTCTACGGAGGACTGAGTCCACGACTCCAGTTTGGGATGGGACCAATCATTCCCACCAGTTTACAGGTAAAACAGGAGAGACATAAACCAGTTGAAATTTTATTACCTACTATACCCCGTCATGGGAGATTTGGAGACTGATACCTTAAGATTTCAGGAATGTTACCATGCTGCCTCCATTGTGGAGATCACATGCAAGAGAAGGGATGCTTTGAGCTCCCAAAAGAGAAAGGACGGACCTGGCAGTGAGGATGCCAAGCAGGGAAACTCCAACAGAAGGAACAAACCCTTTCAAAAAGGCCAGGGGTCCTATCAAGGGAAGGGGAACCAGACTACTGGGAACCCCCAGTCAGGAACCCACGGAGCAGCAAACTCACAGAAAACCTACCCATCTAAGGGTAGGCACTTTAACCAAGCACTTAAATTTGAAACTTTTTGTGATTACTACAGTACCGTTGGAATATATAATTGACCTAGATTGTAATAGGTTCTGGACAGGGCTCAAACACGGGCCAGAGGTATGTCCGCCACTTCAACTGTAGACAGTGCGGAAAGGATCACCCCGGCGTGGACTGCCAAGGGGAGAAAGTCCAGTGCCGCCATTGTCAGATATGGGGACACCGAGCCTTTGAGTGCATTAAAAACCCAGAGAGCAGGAACTACCGCCCGGGAGCAAAGGCAAACACCGGCCACAAGAATGGAGCCAGCGATACTCGCCCACCACCAACAAACCAAACTCAGGGAAATAAGGGCAAGGGCCCAGCATCGGGACCCGCCCTGCATGTCATGGACCGCTCAGATGAAGCTGGTACTTCCACCAACCCAGGTATTTCTAAACCCATGCAAACCTGTTATTGAGCAATGGATGATGTGAATGAGTGCTTGCATGCCTTGATTGCCTAACTGAGTAGGAAAAAATTAGTAAGACTCACTAGTAAAAATTTAAACCACGTAGGAAGCTATAAGATATGCTTTCCTATCCCCGCATCGCCCTCCCTGGAAGGA
The DNA here is from genome assembly GCA_023374045.1 of Limonium bicolor. Taxonomy (NCBI): domain Eukaryota; kingdom Viridiplantae; phylum Streptophyta; class Magnoliopsida; order Caryophyllales; family Plumbaginaceae; genus Limonium; species Limonium bicolor. The sequence goes on from JAIOTZ010000805.1 coordinate 15,770, forward strand.
AACATTATCAAAGCACAAGAACCAGCAAACGAACAATGTAAGGTTATCCAACCAGGTTTAATACTACTCAAGGGATACCTAACGCTAGAAACACAAATTGCGATCATCAGAAGATGTCAAGAATTGGGAGCAGGACAAGGAGGGTTCTACACTCCAGAATTTCCAGGAGGATCAAAAATGAAGCTGAAAATGATGTGCTTAGGAAAGGATTGGAATCCTTACTCAAAAACTTACCAGGATACAAGGAATGGAGGTGGAGCGCAAGTGCCAAAAATCCCTGAAGAATTTTTACAAATTGTGGAACAAGTAGTTAATACAGCTCAACAGTTAGAAGAAGATCCAGTTCCCAATCTAAGGGCTGATCTTTGTATCATCAACTTCTATGAAGAAGGAGGCCGCTTAGGACTACACCAGGACAAGGATGAAACACAAGGGTCCCTTGAACAGGGGATACCAGTATTGTCTTTGTCAATTGGAGACGACGCAGAGTTCCTTTATGGCGAGCAGAAGCGTGTGGACCTTGCAAAGAAAATCATATTGAACTCAGGAGATGTTTTAATAATGGGTGGAAAGTCAAGGTTGCTATACCATGGAATTAAAAGGATTAAACTAAACACAGCACCTTCGATAGTGATAAACACCACTCACATGAAACCAGGAAGATTAAGTTTGACTTTTAGAAAGTACTAGTGTTGTAATTGTTTTTGGACATCTGAAAGAAGATCATCTCATCAATAAGGCAATATTGTTGTAAAAAGTGAATGTTTTTCGACCTCCATCATATGCCAAAGTACTTACCCAGATTCTGTTGTTAGGTTGTGCTAAGGAGACAGAAGGTGCCTTAAGTATACTTACAGAGGAGGAGGCCAGCAAGGGCGGCACGATCCTCACTAGTACCTTTCCTGTCAATGGAGTGGCTGCATTAGTACTGTTCGACTCCGGAGCCTCACATACTTTCGTTTCGCCTTCGCTTGCGGGGAAGTTGAGGCTAGACGTTGTAGAGTTACCTGATTTTAAGGTGGCACTCCCGTCTAAGGAGAAGGTCAGTTGCACTCGTCTTTATAGAGGAGCCACTATCCGTATTAAGGAGGAGGAATTTCCCATTGACCTAATTGAGTTCAGAGGTCTAGGATTCGACGTTATAGCCGGGATGGACTGGTTGGGGCGGCACAGAGGCCGCATTCTTTGTGCAGAGCACAGACTGTTACTTAAGAGCCCATCAGGAGTGACAGTATCTTACTGCCAGAGCCCTAGAGCACCGTCAATAAAAGTGATATCTGCTATGTCCATGTACAAACACGTCAGGAAGTAGAAGGAAGTATATTTATGCTATGTTCAGGATGTAGAGCACGACCCTGATTTTGATCTAGATATGCCAGTGGTGTCAGAATTTCCAGATATTTTTCCAAAGGAACTTCCAGGCTTACCGCCATCCAGAGAGGTAGAGTTCTCCATTGAATTACTACCAGGTACCGGTCCCATAGCTAAGGCACCGTACCATATGGCACCAGCAGAGATGGCTGAGTTGAAGGAACAGCTGAAGGATTTATTAGACAAGGGATACATACGACCTAGCGTATCTCCTTGGGGAGCACCAGTGCTTTTTGTGAAGAAGAAGGATGGAAGCCTTCGGTTATGTATCGATTACAGAGAGCTTAATGCAGTGTCAGTGAAGAACAAATATCCACTACCACGGATTGACGATTTTTTGATCAGTTAAGAGGAGCAAAAGTGTTTTCAAAGATCAATTTGAGATCAGGATACCATCAGATACCTATAAGGGAGCAAGACAGAGAAAAGACAACATTCAGAACACGATATGGCCACTATGAGTTTACAGTTATGCCTTTTGGCTTGTCAAACGCACCGGCAGTCTTCATGGATTTAATGAACAGATTATTCAGAGAGCAGCTGGACAAGACCGTGGTTGTATTCATCGATGATATCCTAATTTATTCAAAGTCTAAGGAAGAGCATGAGAGTCACCTCCGACATGTACTCGAGATCTTGAGGGAGAACCAGCTTTATGCTAAGTTCTCCAAGTGCGAGTTTTGGCTAGACCAAGTTTCCTTTCTAGGACATGTTATCTCAGACGCAGGGATCGCAGTGGATCCAGCAAAAATAGAAGCAGTTCGCACCTGGCCTAGGCCAAAGACAGTGACTGATATCAGGAGTTTCCTTGGGTTAGCAGGTTACTACAGAAGGTTTGTCAGAGACTTCTCCAAGATAGCAAAACCTATGACAAGTTTAATGAAAAAGGACGCACCATTCACATGGACTGCAGAATGTGAGACCTCATTCCAGTATTTGAAGGATGCTTTGACATCAGCACCAGTTTTGACTATACCTGAAGGCACAGAGGGTTATGAAGTTTACTGTGATGCATCAGGCAGGGGATTACGCTTCCCGACAGTTGAAGAAACATGAGGAAAACTATCCCACACATGACTTGGAGCTTGGAGCAATTGTTTTTGCATTGAAGATCTGGCACCACTACCTGTATGGTGTCCAGATGACCGTATATTCGGATCACAAAAGTTTGAAATATGTATTCACCCAGAAGGAGATAAACATAAGACAAAGGAGATGGGTTGAATTTCCCAAGGACTACGACATTGATTTGCAGTACAAAGAGGGAAAAACTAATGTAGTAGCAGACGCATTGAGTCGACGAGCACATTCCTTAAATGCCATTGTGGCTAGCTCGAGTCTTATAGACGACACACGTAGTGCACAACAGAATGATCAGCGAATGATGGAGATTAGTCAGAAGTTGTCTGACGGTACATTTGTAGGAGGGAAGTATGAGTTTCAGTTACATGATGATGGGCCGATCAGATTAAGGGGCATATTATGTATTCCCAGAGACAGCACAGATATAAAAGAGCATATTCTTCGAGAGTCCCACACTTCTTCCACATCTGTCCATCCAGGAGCTTCTAAGATGTACAAAGATCTAAAGAGGTATTTCTGTGGAGTGGTATGAAGGGCGACGTGACAGAATATGTGATTCGATGTTCACTGTCAGAAAGTGAAATTCGAACATAGACGACCAGGAGGTATGGTACAGTCTATGCCAGTTCCTGAATGGAAGTTTTATGATATCTCTATGGACTTCGTGGTGGGACTACCACCTACGAGAGGAGGACTAAATATGATATGGTTGTTGTTGATCGACTGACTAAAGTTGCTAGATTTATTCCGATGAAAGACACTTGGAAGGTGCCAAAGTTGGCAGAACTATTTGAGAAAGAGATTATCAGACATCATGGAGTACCAAAGACTATTGTTTCAGATCGAGATACCAGATTTCTCTCACGTTACTGGCGAGCTACTCGCGAAGCACTTGGAACTGAATTGAAGCTTAGCACAGCATTTCATCTCAGACAGATGGTCAATCAGAGAGGACTATTCAGACCTATAACATGCTACGAGCATGTGCCTTGGATTTTCAGGGTAGCTGGATAGATAGGTTAACCTGATCGAGTTTGCATACAATAACAGCTATCACACTCTATACAGATGTCACCCTTTCAAGCACTATATGCAGACCATGCGCACACCATTGTGCTAGGACGAGTCTAGTGAGTCCGTCATCATTGGCCTGAGTACTTAGAGCAAGTTCAGGCAGAAGTACAACAAATCAGAATAATATGAAAGCAGCACAAGACAGACAGAAATCATATGCTGATGAGACGACGAGACCTTGAGTTCACAGTTGGCGACCAGGTATTTCTTCGAGTATCACCCATGAAGGGTGTATTCAGATTTGGACAGAAGGGCAAGCTAAGCCCGAAGTTTGTAGGACCCTACGCTATCACAGAGCGGGTGGGCCTTGTGGCATATCGACTTGATTTGCCAGCAGAATTGGACAAGGTACATAACGTTTTTCACGTGTCTTAGCTCAAGAAATACATGCCTCATCCTTCTCATGTTCTACAACCAGAGACATTATCATTAGAACCAACAATGCGGTACTTGGAAACACCGCAACGAATCTTAGATAGAAGACACGAGAGACTCGAAACAAGTCTGTGAGCCTCGTAAAGGTTCTTTGGTCGAACCACGAGGTTGAGGAGGCCACATGGGAACTAGAAGCGGATATGCGAGCAAAGTTTCCCTCATTATTACCGACTAAACACTTTAGTCTAGGGTACGGGGGTGACCCCTCTTTTTTTTTTTTGGGGGGGGGGGGGGTATAGCCTTTTTCGTTTGTGAGTTTATGCATCTGTTGCACTTTGTGCATTTCTATGACACCTTGTCCTTGTATGTGTTCTTGTGTAACAACTGTATTTGAATGTACTTTGTACTTCTACTTGCTGATGTGTACTTCGTTACACTACAATGGAAAGTTTATGCACTAGAACGCTGCACTATTTGAAATGAAATGTGATTGTGTTTATTACATTACACTACGTTGTGGTATATGATATGACCTTTCAAAGTATTCCTGTTGTGTTGATGTACACTGTGAATTTAGGAATATAGAGACTTGGACTTGATCCCTAAAAACTAGATGAGTTGGTGGATACTTAACAGAACTGGCTTCCCCCACAACCTTATAAATTAGATATGAGACTTCGGGGCGAAAGTCCTTTTAAGGGGGGTAGATTTGAAATACCCAAATCTATTAACATTATAAACCATTATTTAATGGAAAATAATCAAATATAAATCTTCACGTACGCATGCAACACCCATGCATGAAACGTTACGTAAAAATAGTCGTTTCACCATAACGCTAAACGCCTTAGAACATGTGATTCACGCAACCTTGTATGACCTTCTAAAACTCAAACCAAATGGTCATACACTCTTATATGAAATATAAACATATTCCCTAGGCTATATTCAGTCAAAACAAAGCAAATGCTCCGGGAGTGCTCACGCACGCCCCTTAAAGCACGAAAAGCCCGGCGGAGTGCCGAGGTGGCACGAACTCCTATAAAATTAATTATTAGAGTTCCTAACATCATTAATAATCATTCTAAAGAGAACCCGAGCTAGTTTCTCAAAATTCAACAAAGGCTCGGGGGAATTCTTACTTAACGCTCCTTTTTGCCTCGGGAGTGTCCCGAAGGCCCGTAAATTATGTGCGTGGGTTGATGTAAACCCCATATCTCAATGTAACATCCTAATATATCATATTTACTATAATAAGTTTTTATAAACACTTGGAACTCATAAACAATTTATTTCCCAAATTTCCTTAGAGCACAAAAACCACACCTTCAGGTGTCACTAAAACGCGTTTTACGCAATTACCTTGTAGTTTTTGACATGCCACGATTAGAATCTTAAATAGTGTTATTTGACCCTCTAAATCAGTTGAAGGCAGTGTCAACAGGTGCTCTATAGGGCCTATTTTCTGTCCACAAAAACTAGTATAAAACTTACATTAAAAACTTATAAAAGGCATAAGACTGGTGACTCACCTTCCCATGTGCTATATACTTATGGAAAAGAAGTAGGCCTCATCTGACCTCCATGCTGTCGAAATTATGCAAGGGAACAAGGCCATGTTGGCTAGACAAAAACAAATGAAAAAGGCAAAAGTAGATCTAGATTCCCCCTTTTTGCTTTCTTAAAAAATTCAAGTGGCCTTACATGCTTGTCCAAGCTCTTAATTGCCGATGATAAGCTCCATTCAGCCTTGAATTCGGCCACCTACAAGGAAGAAAGACAAGTTACAAACATTGAAAAATCAAAGGAATAAAGCCTTACTTTTCTTACCGTCTTCTAGCTCACATTATTTTCTTCCACCTTGCCTTGTCCACCCACATGGCCGAAATCATGCATATAACATGGGCATTTATTGAGCCAATAACCCATGGAATAAACTAATGAAAAGACTAGTCAAATGACATTAAAATTAACAAACAAAAATCAAGCAAACATACCTTATGTTATACGGTTGCACTCATTCTTTCCCTTGCCCACTTCATTTCCGAATTGGTAAGGTTCCTAACTCCTCTTCTTCCTTCATCTTCTTCCTTTGAAGCTCCTAAGTCCATTAATGGAGTTTTAACTTCTATCTTCATCTTTAAGGTAATTTCCTAGCATTTCTTGTCAAGCCTTGAAGCAAACTCTTCCTAGCACAACCGCATTTCGGCATCAACTAATACTCCAAGGAGGTTGTCCAAACCAACATTAATCCAAGGAGCATCTCAAGGTTATCTTAAGGTAGTTTTCATGCTTGAAAATCCTTAAAGCACATTTTGTTGTGTAACCGATTTCTACCTCTTCTAAGGTTCTTTTCTTCTTCATTTTCATGAAGGAAAGCTTGTTCTTCATCCACCTTAAGTGAGCCGAATTTATAAGGAGAAAAGCTTAAGGTAAATCCTTGAAAACTACTTACAAATCTACTTAAGATCCTTGTTAAAGATCTAACTCCTAAACACCTTCACCTCTTGCATAAAACCGAAGTGGAGCATCAAATATTCCTTGGAGAAAGCTTGGAGATTCAAGAAGAGTTCAAGCACTTAACCATCCTTGTTAAGAAGTAAGTTTACTAAGCAAATCTTTATGTTATAAGCTTTGTTAAGCTTCTAAAAATTATACAAAAATTATGTACACCTCCTAGGGTACCTAAAACCGAAACTATATGGTATAATATACCAAAAATATAATCTATAACATATATGGAAAATATTTACCTTAAGACACATTTTAATGTCATAAAAATTACCTAGGTTACATCCTTGTTCATACCGAATTGTCTAGGGTAAAAATGCTCTATTTTGAGCTAGGAATCAATATAAGACATTTCAATAATTTTTACATGAGTTATATAACTCATATGAATTTATGTATAGTTATTTTTACACATAAATCTACTTTTACATACTATATGGTAACTATTTAATTATGGCCGAATGGTCTAAGTGAAAAATAGGTTTTAATGAGCTACTTATGTATATAAACTTATATTATAAAGTTTGGAGAGTTAAAAATATTTTATTAGTGCTTAAATGGCTAATTAATTAAGTTATGTGGCTAAAATGTAATTTTTACAAAGTTTGGTGTATATATTGTGAAAGCCGAGAGTTAAGGGTATGTTTGGAGTAATTATGATATAATATAAGGTTAGGAATTAAGTTTATGAATTTTAGATAATTTAAACAAGTGTTAAAGTAGCAATTTATAAAGTTTTGGGCTATTATGTAATTTATAAAAGTTGTTATGAAAGTTTGGAACTTATTGTTGGGCGAATTCATAATTAAGAGAATTATGAAGTTCACTTTCGAAATTTTAAGGAATTAAATATTTAAACTATAGTTTATAAGTTATTAAGTAACTATTACAAAGTTTTGGGGTGAAAATGTAATTAATGGAAAGTACATGACCAAAGCCGAATTACTTTGGGTTAGTTTTGTAATTTAAGAATTTATATATATATATATATATATATATCGGCAATTATGGAGAATTAAAATTAAAACTATAGTTTATAAGGCATTATGTAAAGATTATAAGATTTTGTGGTTAAATTGTAATTATATAAAATATATATATATATAGGCCGAGAATTTAAGGGGCTAAATGGTAATTTTTGAAAAGTTATAATATTCCAAAAGAATATACCAAAATATTAATGGTAGTTTTGGAATTTAATTAAATAAGGAATTAAAACTATATAATATAATGAGATTAGAATTTAAATATAAAGTTTATGAATTATTGTGGTTGTTTTGTAAATAACCGAAATATAAGGGTAAGAATTTAGATTTAAATAAATATAGGTTCCATGTGGATATTTGGAGGAATTAGAAAGAAGAATTTTGATTTAAGGAGTTATGGAATTAAAACTATGGCTTATATAGTTATAAGGAAATTAAAGGTAACCAATAATTATTATTTATGGTTAAAGGAGGGATAATAAAAACTATAAGAATTTTATGTCCATGTATGGCAAATAAATATAGTTAAGAGATTATAAGTTGCTAAGTCACCTAGACAATTAAAATAAATAACAAATATAGTACATGAATAAATAAATACATATATGTACATTAAAGGATTTATAAATAAAACAAAAGGAATAACAAATAAGTTATACATTAAATCATGAGGTAATTAAAAGAAATAAACCTCACATGAAATAACAAATACGAAATTTGTTGAATGATCCAATAAAATTATTAAATAAGGGTAACATAAATTAACCCTCTCAGTTAATCCTATTCTAGGACTTTGTTTGACCAGACGTTGACCGGGAACTAAACAAGTACAGTCTACGGTGAACGGTATGGGATTCTTGCAACCTGTTTTCTACCGGATTACACCGGCTTGTGTGCTATCTGTTGTTTGAAATAACGACCAAGATAATTAATGTAAAATGTTGTTTACTCTTGTGCACTGTTGTATTATTTTATGTGCGTGAATGATGCTAACTACAACGTGTATGTCCCACGCATACAAACACTACTATACCAGTGGACTAAATACCTGCGCTTTATTATACCGAGAACTTGTACTCAAGTCTCTCACTAACTTCACTTTATAACAAACGTCGTTATCCTAAACGTGGTAACTGACAATACACATTGTGTTCATGATTAATGTCCTTGTATGACACCTAACAATTCTATACTACGAGAACGAGGAGCCCAGTTGGAACTGGCCATGCATGCTACCGGAGTTGTACCTGTCACAGGTCGTCTCCTATACATTTTACGTCGCGACGGAACAGTACAAGTGGGGAGGAAGACTTTATTCCTCTCGAGGGTTCGATTCCCAACAGTTCAAGTGGGGAGGAAGACTTTATTCCTCTCGAGGGTTCGATTCCCACCTTTCTAAAGTACAGGAGTTAACTACGTTATCTTCTGAGGGACTAATTACCCAACCTTTCTCTATAACGAGGTCACTATACCTTCACTATATTGACATACTCTTATACATCAGTCAGTCCCATCGTGTGGACCCGACTATTATCAAATGATTACAGTTCATCTAACTTGACCTTCTGAAGTCTTGTTATATGTGACATTGTTGTCCTTGTATGGATACTTGTTTTATCATACTATGCTTGTTTACAGCTTTACAAAAATGAACTGCATGTATTCGACAAAGTAGTTGGTGTGGCCCGGTAGACGATGGGCTGCACGTTTTCCATACCAGCATCGTTTGCTGAGCCCCTTTGGGGGCACCCCCATTTTTCAGGTACCTGAAGTTGAGAAGATTACCACGCCGAGTGTAGGTGGGGTAGATTCAAGCTATGGGAGTCTCCTACTAGTTATTTGTTTTACTTAATTATTGTACCTTTGAGTTTGATTCCTAGCATCTCGGATTGTATTCGTATTCAGACCGTGACTTTTGGAGATTGTATTTGGAGTTAGCCTTGTTGGTCACAAGGGTGGCCAACGGCATTGTAATACCGCCCGGTTGTTGTATTTATTTCCGCTGCAGTTTGTGTTTTATTTGGGAGTGATCGTCGTACATGTTATTGGATTTCGGTTGGGGTGTTACAAGCAGTCGAGAACAACCAGCTTGCAGCGTACCAACCGTGCAACAGGCAAGAAGTGGAGTAATGAAACCCGAGACGAGTGTCTACGGGGCTACATATGTTAAATAATACACCAACGGTATACCAACCGACGAAGGAACTACGACGTAGTACCAAACAAGAGACAAGTCTCAGTAACCACGACGAATGCGTGGAACGGGCTACGAAGGAGATACAATACTAAGTGAAAAGGGGACTCCCAGAATGGGAAACAAACTAGTTAATGATTACCATGTGAATACCAATGAGGAGTTGTGCAGGAAATTGATTATCAAATTGGAATGTCCTAGTAACTGCGGTGCGGGTAAAAACAATACCACAACCGGTAAATGTTCAGCTGATAGCCAGTTAACATGGTGCACTTGCCATGGCAAGTGCTACTACAACAGGGATGTTCGACGAAATTTTTAACAACTACGGAGTACTTAGTAAAGTACCACGAAGTTAAGTGAGATCATCATAACTGTGGAAGGGCTTTAAAGCCTAACCTCTGTAATTGGGAATATACCAGTCGGCAGAAAGCTGAACTCGGTTAAGGCAAGAAGACATTGTAATACCATGAGAATTTCCTTCCAAACTCAGATTTATTTTAAACTCCTTTCTTCCAAAACCAAATTCTCTTTCAAACCTATACTATTTCTAACCTTCTTTTAAACCAAACCAGAGGACCTACACCGGCCTCAGCGCCACATGGTAGGTAGATTATACCCAGTTCACTTTTGAACAACCAAACGGAAATCGGATAAACGAGGGTAGCAACCCGAGGGAATGGATTGAGTTCATAGTAATACAACAGTGTACAGACTTTCCCTTGATTTAAGTTCGGGAAGCACGAAATACATATTATCACAGGATGATATAAGGGAGTTGATGACAGAATACTTCACCTAGGCGTGTGACGGACACTACGAGTGTACCAACTGAAATGTGGGATGACCGCACTTCGATAGGAGCATGTGGGCCTGACAGACCTATTTATGGGTTAGTCGGTAAGTAGCAATGTATCAGTATGGTACCCCACATATGTGTACGAGTAGAGTCCGGAACACGGGAAGTAGTTGACTCCATACTACGGTCAGCAGTAAAAGTCAAAGAAGAGCAATGGATTACCAAGAATGGTTGAAGTGAAAGAACCCCGTTAAGTCTACGAGACTAAAGGAATTAGTAAATTCGTTTCAAGGAAATGTTTGAGAGTCAAGAAGTGTGAAGAGCACTGACAAGTAAATAAAGACATCGCATATGTCTCAAGGATCCTCAGGGATAAACATGATAGCTGGAACAGTGACCCAGCCTGTACAGGGCAAGGCTGATGCCTAATGTGGACACATAATGTGCAATGAACGGGATGAAACTCCCAGAGTGATCACCTAGACTATCAAGGGATATCGATCTTCGCAGAAGAGGGTAGTAAACCCAGTTAAGAACGCAAAACGGCGTAGTTAGTTAAACGTACCAATAAGCGCAAGCCAGATGTAATGGCATAACCTAGATACACCCAGGAGCTGTCCTTGATGGGTGTTGGGGTTAACTGAAGTTGAGTAAAATGTAGTGGTTGAAACGCAAGAAGTGAAACTAATACTCGGTTTAAACACCGAAGGGAACCCACTTAACAGTAGGACCCTAAGTTGCCAAAGAGACAACTTGGGAGGAGTCGTGATGCGACGACCTTGTCATGGAGTCAATACTACCTCCAAACCATGTAATGTTGTACAGAGAAGTAAATGTGTGTGGACAGCCTACAACGAGCAGAGCTCGAGGCAGTAAGGCTTATAAGCCACAAATAAAATGTGTTATGTAAATGTGATCGATTGTAGAAGTATATGTCATACAAGTAAATAGAGCGGAGAACGAACCACTGCTTTAAGAGTGGGGATACCTCTCGATAGTGTGAAACCACGAGAGCGGTAGTTGTGTGAAGCAAGTTCAAGAAGTACAATGAGGATGGACTATGTTGTTATTACCCCATGATGATTTGAATAAGAATAATACGAAAAGAAGTGTTTGTACTAGTTGTGTTGACCGGAAGAGTAATGAGTCTGATAGCAACCACCATAGGTGTGTGATGCTAAATGTGTAGTGAACAACGCTCAAGGAGCATAAGGACTCGAAAAATAGTGTATTCAGTGGTCACCCAAATGAATGATGAGCCGTAACACGAATATGAAGTACATGTGCAGAAGCTAGCATGACCGTGGATACAATGTAAGACATTGTTGTACAAGAAATAAGAGCACGGTGCACAATAAGCGACCGTTGTATAAGTATTGTTAAACGATAATATGGCAGCTGAGCATGGTTATGAGTTAGACTCAGTGGAAATACAACGGTAAGTGATAGCAAATAACTAGGCAATAAGCCAGTAGCAAGTATTACGAGATGAGAGCCTCAGTGAAACACAGTGTGAATTCCTGCGAATCGCATAAGAGATTTACTGCCAAGAGTTTATGCCTCTGCACTCTGTATGACTGAGTGTTTTGGTATTGCGCTGCGTGGTAATGATCAAGTGAGATAGCCAGGAAGTTGGAAAGATGTTAATTGTGGTTGAAAAATAAAAGACTTATAACGTTACAAGACCGAGGCATAGGAAATGCAAAGTCGTTCCAATGAAAGAATACTTGTTCAGAACAAAACGTGGGGGCATGATTAGCCATAAGTGACTGCGGTAACACTAGATACCAAATATCTGTATGGAATATACCTCAAGTGTGGGAAATAACTGAGAGAGCACTACGCATTGGGTGGTAGCTCAATCTCAACCGACAGTAAGTCGGAAGAAATCAAGTCAATCATTGCGAAATACATACCGGTATACACAGTAAATTATAGTGGATAGGAAGTTTGTAACTCACCGAATTCGCTTACGGTAAGAGATACCACATCGGTTGAAGAGCCATTATTACCAAGATAAAGGTGATAAATGGGAAATGTACAATACAGTAAGAATAACGAACAGGGCAAAGTAAGCTCTAAAGTTATCAGAGTTGCACAGCAGAAACTAGCGAGCCAGTTATTCAAGTGTTGAATGTGCATAGTGAACATGAGTGAATGACTAATTATTAATGCCTAGAAGCCTCACAGGCCAGAACCGAAACCAGTTAAGAGCTAAACAAACTCCAATGAGAATTCTTGGTTTAGGGACTAACCGTCAATATGGTTAAGATCCCCTAACCGGAACACATTGTATAACAGACCGAGTGGAAGTTAAAATACTTCACGACGGCAGAACATTTTAAGCCAATGTTCAGTGGTTGATTACGTGGGCATAATCCCTTTTAAGGGGGGTAGAGCGCAAAACCGCTTAGTGTGTTTTACTACAAATGTACGTGAACTATGTTGTGCATAGCACAAAATAATTTGTTGGATGATTGGTGCGTGTGTTACATAAACATACGCATACATTCATGGTTTACTTGTGGTAATTTTGCACAGAAGATGCGAAATACCATTGTGATAAGTGTGACTACGTTGTTAATTGTTGTGTGGTAGTATAAGTATAAGGGAGTAAAGAAACTCCCGGGGAACAAAAACCCCGACAGTGTATAAATGTAAAACCGTGTGTTGTATTTTGATAAAATATATGTATATACACTAGTAGAAAAAATAAAAAAAAACGGTCTATAAAAGACGGTTCTGGTGAAAACCGTATTTTAAGCCTATTGGATGCGCGCGCAACTTTAAAGACATTTTAAACGACGGTTTATGTGAAACCCTCGTTTAAAATGACGATTTTTACCGTGCTAGATGTTCTTAAATGACGCTTATATTAAAACCGTCGTTTATATTCTTTTTACTAGCGCGCCTCGTCGTAGATTAAACGACGGTTTAGTAACAACCGTCTTTTAAAATGTTAATAAACGACGGTTAAGATCTAGCCGTCGTTTTTATGTCTACATTCTCGCGCTCTTTCATTTTAAAACGCTAATAAACGACGGTTAAGATCTAGCCGTCGTTTTATGTCTACATTCTCGCGCGCTCTTTCATATAAAAGACGGTTTTAGAAGAACCGTCTTTTAAAAGCTTTCTAAATCCTTCCACCTCATTTTCTGATCTCTCCCCGACCTATCGACTTCGCGATTTCTCTCAACACCATCGTCTTCCTCCCGTTCACCGTCCCCTCCCAGTTTCACCGTCGGTCCACCGCCCTCCTAGTTTCGCCGTCGTTCCACATTGTCGTCCGCCTTCTGCTTTTTCGCACCAGCCAGGAATTAACCATCGCCAGTCGCCAACAGCTAGTGCTTTCCCGTCGTCGATTGCAACAGTGCCCAACACCACCACTGTCATAGATCAAAACCAATCCAACCACCGTCTCTCCCTATCTGCTGCCCGTAGAGGAATTTGCTGTCTGTTGGCTAGCTCGAGCTTGCTGTCCACCGTGAACCCAAGCTAGAACCGGTAATATACTCATGGTAATTTTGATATTCGATTATAATTATAATACTACAAGCTTAGTATTTGCATATTAGACTTCCGAATTTGATGTTCAATGTAGAGATTGATAATTGATTGGTAGAAAAATGAATAAGACTAGACTAGTTTAATTATTCAATGTAGAGATTGATGTTCTACGTCAGGATTCTTTGGATTAGTGTCGTCATAGGTAAGCGGAGTATGGGGAGGGGGCCGAATTTTCTGTTGTTATCGTTCATTTTGGATCCGAAAATAAATATATGAACAAGATGATAGATGAGATGAGATAAGAGAGATAAAGGGGAGGGTGATATTGAATGGGAAGGTAACTGATATTATATATAGTATGATCTTTGTAAATGGAATTATTATTTTAATTAAAGTGAGTTGTTTTGTAGTATTATTAGATTGTGAATTAATTCCAATGAAGCAATTTGACTGGGGAATTTATCGTATTAATAAAGTCAGACGTCAAACTGTTACATCTCATGCATGAATGAATTTTCTTTTTGATTCTCTATTTGATCGAGTTTATTTACACACAAATATGGAAACGAATAATTGAGCAAGTTGATCTTGCGTGGTTCAAATTTGAGTATTATTGTTTCTATGTCGTTAAATCGGATTTCTGGTTGGTTTTCCCATTTAAACACACCATTTCGCATCTTTTTTTACTGTTTTACTGAACTATATTCTCTTCTTTTACCGCTATTTACAGTGATACTTATCATCGGGCTGCTGCACACCAGATTTAACTATGGGCTGAAAACATCTCACTCTGGAAACGGTAATACACTTGAACTTACCATCTTCTCTTTGGCATAATTAGGAAACTCATGCTCAGACGTCAAACTCCTCTCATGCATGAATGAATTTTCTTTTTAATTCTCTATTTGATCGAGTTTTATATCACACAAATATGGAAACCGAATAATCCAGCAAGTTGATGTTGCGTGGTTCAAATTTGAGTATTATTGTTGCTATGTCGTTAAATCACATTTATGGTTGGTTTTCCCTTTTAAACACACCATTTCGCATATTTTTTTACTGTTGTACTGAACTATATTCTCTCTTTTACCGCTATTCTATAGTGATACTTATCACCGGGCTGCTGCACACCAGATTTAACATATGGGCTGAAAACATCTCATCTGGAAACCGGTAATACACTTGAACTTACCATCTTCTCTTTGGTTGCATTTTGTGGTGGCATTAAGTGTGAAACCTTGATGAATTGTTAGTGTGCTTGGTGGGCTAGCCATCATTATGGTTGCAATTGCTAGTGATGCGCTTGGTGAGTTGAATGGTATCCTTTTGAGTGAAGTTGTGGAGGTTCTTAAAACCGGGAAAAACAAAGAAAAACAGGGGAGACCATGCGAATTTTCTTGTGATATTTCTATCTTTTGTTTTTTACCTGCACTTATTATTTGTTAATGCTATCTTATTTCTTGCTGATTTGCTTCTAATTTACTGTTGATGAGAACCGTGCTGGAAAACTGCTGCACTTTTTGCCTCTGAAATTTGAGCATTGTACGCCTACATTTGTAAGGTGTACAATCGTTTTTACCTTCTTAAAACGCCTACTTCCACTCTATTTTTGCTTTCATTATTATGTTTTGACTATCCATTGCACTACAACTTGTAGTGACAATTTTGCCTACTGTTGCTTTCTATTTTCTTAAACAGAGTTAATCTGATTGGATTCCTCCCGTTTGTTCATCACCAAACTATTACGCTTATCATCTGCATCGAATAAGGTACATTTAAAATGTTTTCCTTAAGTAATATATGCTTATGCAACATATATAGTTAATAGGGCATAGCTTGCAAATATAACATTTTATCTTCTCTCCTTTAGTTTCTAGCATTCAAAGAATAGCTTGCAAATATAACATTTTATCTTCCCACCTTCCATTGAACGCCTTATTCCCCTCCACAATGAAGTAGACTTCCTTTTGTTCATCCTCGTCGTGACTGACAAAGATGCAAAGTCAACAAACTTAACAGTCCATATCCTAGTCTTCATCACAACAATTCTTCTGCCGTGATTATTGCTTTATTAATTCTTCAATTTGCCCTTGGTTTTTCACATGTGGCACTAAACAATATTTTAAAGGATATCAGATGGCAAACTCATGGATGTACAGCGGAAAATTGGATAACAAGTTTCTTGAGGGAGTTGACAAATTTTGCAATGTTCTGGTCGATAATCTGACTCCTGCTAATAAGGGATACATATTTTGTCCTTGCGTGGACTGCAGAAACTATTTGAAGTATCAAGGGATAGAAAAAATAAAGGAACATTTGATTCGTCGTGGTTTTACAAAAGACTATGAAGATATAGTCCGGTGGCATGGTCAGAGGGCGGTAGATGTCATGTGTAATGAACAAGAGGAAGTTGAAGATAATCAAACAATTGTGGTCGATGACAATGACATAGTAGACAATGAACCGGATTACGATGACATTGCTGCAATGCTGGAAGATGTTGAACAAGAGTTTTACAATAGGCCAGACACCTATGAGACTTTGCTGGATTCATCCAAAACACCGCTGTATACGGGTGTGATTCTACAAAATTGAGTAAATTGAGCGCAGTCTTGAAACTCTTCAATCTAAAATCGAAATTTGGTTGGAGTGATGTGAGTTTCACTGCTCTCTTACAGATGATGAAGAGCATACTACCTAAGGATAATGTTTTACCAACATCGACTTATGAAGCAAAAAAGTTGATGTGTCCAATGGGTATGGGGTACAAAAAGATCCACGCTTGTCCATCTGGTTGTATTTTGTACTGGAAGGGTAATGAATTTGCTGATAAATGTCCAGAATGTGGGGAATCACGTTATGCAAGGAAAACCAAAATGAATGCACCGGTCGTCGTAAGGTGGCATCCCCTGCTAAAGTGTTGTGGTATTTGCCCATAATACCACGATTGAAGCGTCTATTTGCAGTTGAAAAGATGCGGAGAATCTAAGGTGGCATTCGACTCACAGAAAAAATGATGGTAAATTGAGACATCCGGCAGATGCGTCCCAGTGGAAAAACATTGACATGAAATTTCCTCAGTTTGCTAGCGAGCCTAGAAACTTGAGACTCGGTTTGTGTACTGATGGGATGAACCCTTACGGTACATTGAGTAGCATACACAGCACGTGGCCGGTATTATTGATGATCTACAATCTTCCCCCGTGGTTGTGTATGAAACCTAGACACATTTGTTGTCACTTTTGATATCTGGTCCAAAACAACCGGGCAACAAAATAGATGTTTTCCTACAACCATTGATAGATGACCTACAACTGTTGTGGAATGAAGGGGTCATGGTGTATGACTCATTTGGAAAAGAGAATTTTAACTTGCGTGCTATGTTATATTGCACAATCAATGACTTTCCTGCGTATGGTAATCTTTCTGGTTACACAGTCAAAGGTGCATGTGCATGTCCTATTTGTGGTGAGCATACATCAAATATCCGCTTGAAACATAGTGGTAAGAATGTTTACATGGGTCATCGAAAAATGCTTCCAAAGGGCCACAGATATCGCAAGATGACGATTGAGTTTGATGGAAAGACTGATCACAGTGTGTCTCGTCCTCCTTTACCAGGTTCAGAGGTGTATAAAAAGGTGCATAATATTGTCAATAACTTTGGTCCTTCGACAAGAAACACAGAGAAAAGTGTGTGGAAAAAAAAGTCAATCTTTTGGGAACTTGAGTATTGGCAACATTTAGATGTCAGACATTATATTGATGCAATGCATATAAAAAAATGTCGAGAGAGTGTTACCGGAACCCTCTTGAACATACCAGGCAAGACCAAAGATCACATAAAGGGGAAGAGATTTGATTTATTTGAACATAAGGGAAGATCTTTGGCCACAAGAACGTGGAAAACGCATGTTCTTGCCTCCTGCATGTCACACATTGTCAAAACAAGAGACATAGTCTGTGCAATATCCTCCACAATATCAAGGTGCCATCAGGGTATTCGTCTAACATAAGAAAACTTGTTTCAATGTCTGATCTGAAATTAGTTGGAATGAAATCCCATGATTATCATGTATTAATGCAAGATTTTTTACCCGTCGCAATTCGTGGGATCCTACCTGATGCGGTGAGAAACGCAATCACCAACCTTTGCGTGTTTCTTAAAGCAGTATCTGCTAAAGTTCACGATGTGGATAATCTAGACAAATTACAAGCTGATCTTGTTGTCACGATGTGTCAGTTGGAGATGTATTTTCCTCCATCATTCTTCGACATCATGGTTCATTTATTGGTTCATTTGGTCAGAGAGATTAAAGAGTGTGGCCCTGTATATCTTCGTTATATGTATCCTTTTGAAAGATACATGGGTATACTGAAGAGAAAAATGAAGAATCGTCGTCGTCCGGAAGGAAGTATTATAGAGGGATATATAACAGAGGAAGTTGTTGATTTTTGTACTCACTATCTGGAAGATGTTGAATCCATTGGTCTTCCTAGATCTAGACATGAAGGAAGACTCCAGGGACACGGTACCGTTGGGAGAAAAATGAAGAGAATTGATATTGAAACCCTTAACAAAGCTCACTTAGTTGTGCTGAGTCACCTTGAAATTGTAGAACCGTATTTTGAAATGCACCTGTCCCTGCTTGCAGCACAAAATCCAACAATGAGTGACATCAGGCTAAAAAAGGAGCAGAATAAAACGTTTGTGAAATGGTTCAAGGATAAAGTTTTTTCGAACCAGTCAACACAGTGCCAGCATTAGTGAAGACGTTGGCACTTGGTCCTAATCTTGACGTTGTTTCATACGAAGGGTATGACGTAAATGGCTACAATTTTTATACGGAACGACAAGATCAAAAATCAATGAATCAAAACAGTGGCATCAATGTGGTTGCTTACCAGAGTATGTACAATGTCAGAGGTATGGGTCAAAATCCAGTGGAGTTGAAACAATCATATTACGGTGTTGTACAAGATATTTGGGTTCTAGATTACACCGCATATGAGACTTGTGTGTTTCGGTGCAAGTGGATTGACAACAGACATGGTTACCGTGAGGAGAAACATGGTATGAAACTAGTTCATCTTGGTGGTGCAACACCCACAGTTGAGCCGTTTGTTGTTGCAACTAAGGCGAAACAGGTATATTACATTTCTGACCAATCTAATCCTAGATGGTCCTTTGTACTTCAAGGAAAAAGAGGAATAGTTGGTGTGGATGGTGTGGTCGATGAGGATGAATACGACATGCAAGATGAAATACCAAGCCTTTCGATTCAATTACCGAGTTGGACCATATTACAAATTTTGTGCGGTCAGACCATGACGAAGGAATGTGGATTGATTAATGTGAGCTTATCTATTATTTCTTTCGTCCATCAATGACATTGAATATTTTATTTATGGCTTTTCCATTATTGATAGTTTTGTTTCCGTATTTATAATTTCTTAGTTTCATTTACTTGTTAATTATCTAATGCTTCTATTTATATGCATGCAGGATTCAAAATGGACATCGATATGGATGATCTAGACTTATATTGTGATGAGGGTTTGATGGACTATGAACCATCACAGCTGCCACAGCAGCAGCCACAGCAGCAGCTACAGCAGTAGCCACAGCAACAGCCACAGCAGCAGACGACGGCAAACAAACGAAAGGGTAGGGGGCCGAGCAGAGGGGTGAGGTTGAAGAAAGATGCAGATATTGATCTAATTTGGGATAAATACTTCAGAAGCTGGGGAAACTGTAAAGCTGAGTTCGCAAGCATGTTAGGAAATCTTGCGAAGTCCCGTTGTTCAATTAATAAATATTGGAGGCACGAGGAGGAAGAAGTGAAAGAATCAATGTGGCAGCAAGTACAACAACGGTACAAAATACCAGATGAAGCGCGGACGACGGTTCTTTCACTTATAGCTGCACGGGCGAGGCAGTTCAGATCTTTCTTGGTGGCGAACTGGATCAGGAAATCGCGTGACGTGCCACCATGGATATTTTATGATGGCATGATCACACGGGAAGAATGGGAAGAGTTTGAGAAGTTTCACACGTCGGAGCAATTCATGGTATACATTGTTTTAATGAATCTATATTTAAGTTTGAATCTAAATTTGTATAACACAAATTTTAATATGTGTATATATTGTTTTAATGAATAGTTTAATGATTTGTATTGATAGGAGGTTCAAGAAAAAGCAAGGGCAAACCGATCAAAAAATAGATTTCAACAGTATATGGGCCGGAAGGGATACACTGGTAGCATTCCCAAGTGGAAAGATGCCGGTTTGCTCACAAAAAAGAATGACGATGGCGTTGAAGTTCCCATCGACACTGTGTATGAAGCCAACCGAGTTCAGCTCTACGTTTTGGGTCACTCAAAAGTAGATAAGGATGGGAAGATAGTACACCCGCGACCAGAGACAGCAGAGTTGGCTGCTCAGATTGTAAGTGTTTAACTTTCAATAATAACAGTTGTGTTTAAAAGTTTATTTTTTACAATTTATAACTTATTGCTTATTTTTTGGATCATCTTACTAGGCTGAAGCCTCCCAGCGAGGGGAGATAGATATATTTGCTCCACCAAGTCAAAATGATCCGCTGAATCAACTTCTTGGATTAAAGGATCATCCTGGAAGGGTTAGGGGTTTCGGGGGACAAGTGCGTCAGAAATTTGTTTTTGAAAAGTCCACCTCCAAAAGTCTGACCGAGCATGAGGTGTCTGCACTTGTAGATCGGAGGGTGAATGAGGTTGTTTCAAAGGCTTTGGGAGGACGAAACCAACAAACTGATCTAACCCGACCGACTTCTTCATCTAGTTGTACCGCCCCTTCTGATCCGTATCCGTTTGCTAATCTGAAGGTTAGTATGTCTCTATTAATCTTGTTCGTCATGGTAAATGAATGACTGTAAAAAATACTAGCCTTATTCACATTTAAATTGTAATTTTACTTATTTTAGGAACAAAAAACATGTCGTCTGCAAATCACGCTTGATGGTTATCCTGTTGATGCTGCATACGGTACTGTGCTACAATCAGCATCAACTACATTGATTAATCTCAAGCGTCTTCCCCCATTCTATGCTAGAGTAATCCTGCAGACCATCATTGATGGATTTGAGAATGCTTTTCTTCCCATGGATATTGATGGCAAAGTGACACTATTTGATGGGAAGGGTGCTATTGTACCATGGCCAGTCGGTTTTATTGTCATCACTGATGAGGTATGTCTAAATCTTTTATGAATTGTTTTCCCTTTAATGTATACATTGTTTTAACTTCTTTGTTCTTTGTATTATATATTGGGTAGATCCCTGATCAAACGAGAAGACTGGGAAACCGTGATGAAGAGATCAACCAATCAATGGATGTTGATCGAGACAACACACAATTGGCTGAGGGCAACCAAAAATCCAAGGGGAAAGAACATATGCAGACATAGGTAACTACTGAAGCTCAGCGAAAGAAGTTTGTGTGTCCTCCTTTGTGATCAACTATTTCGCGAAGTATGAGAAGATGTGTATGAACTGATATTGCAAAAGAGTCTGCATATGACTAGCGTGTCAGTGTTGTTACCTGAGTGGCTTTTCCATTACGAAGCGGATCAAAGAACAATAATAAATTTTGAGGACATCAAAGAGATGCTGTGTAGAGATTTGTTAAATATATCTATCATCCAAGCATATTCCCTGTAAGTGTTACTTTTAGTTTCTTACATTCGAAAATAAATTTAAATAAAATAACTTGTAATTTAAGGACTACCTTGTTATGTTTTTGTTTTGCTATTCCACCTTTAATATTTTATTTTTTGTTGAAGGTATCTGAAAGCTAGATTGCGTCATAAAAAATTGGAGATTTGGTGACATTCTTATGCCCTGAAACAACATCACTAGATTCTGCAAACAGAGACCCGGCCGGATACAGGAACTATGTGTCGCATGGATTAATGAAGGCTGTTCAAAACAGTAGTAGATACGTGATGATCCCTTTCCATCAGACGTGCGTAATACTCTCCCTCTTGCATTTAATTCGTTTTGTTAAGTTTGTGACTTATTGTATTATTATATGATAACTCATTTCAAAATTACAATCGTAGCAACCATTGGGTACTCCTTCTGTTCTCCACGGCAACTGAAATACCCCAAACCTAGTTATGTTGTCTAAACACCTAAATATGGTGTAATAAGACTAAAAAGAGTCTTAGAAACCTTAGTAAATAAATTTAAACTAAAGAAAACACAAAATGTGCTTTAAAGTCAATAAGAGCCAAAATGTGCTCTAAGCTTGTGATAAACTTGGTTAAGACCTAATGAACTTACCAAGACCTCATTTATACACTAATGAACATATTAAACAAATTACCAAAGAAAACCAAGCTTGAAAACAAGTTAAAACACAAAATGTGCTTTAAGAAGTCTTAAAGCACATTTTTGAAAAATTGTCTTGTAAATGAGTTTTGAATGGCTAAATGTCCATCATTACTATTAAATATATATGTGTACTATATAGTATCACATTTGGCTATATTAATGGGAAATCAAAAATTTCACTTCTAAAGTGCCTTGTTTAGGTGAATAGTGATTTTTATAAGCTAGTTTATAACATATGTTGTATTAAGTAATTAAATTGACAAACAAAGACTAAAATACCCTCATACTAATAAAGGGGGCCGGTTTTTATAAGTGTGGTGACCCACCACTCTCTAGTTAATGTAATAGTAAGTAAAGCAAACTAAGTAAACTTACTTTTTACTTTATAAGCATAAATATCTTCTTAAAGCAAATCCTATCTCATTCTCATTTCTTTCCTTCATTCCCACGGTTTCCAAACACCATCTTCTACTCTCTTCTTTGCTCTCTCTCGGTAATACCACTACCACCATTAGAACTCCCACTTTGACCTCTTGTAAATCTTGCTCACTTGTTCAAATCAAAAACAAACACCACCAATCTCTTCCTCTCATCAAGCTCTTCATTCCTATCTTCTCAAAACCTCCAAGAGCCCCATTTCGGTGCCAAGGTGTTCCACCATTGAAGGAGCTTGAGCTTATATTTTGACATATTCTTGATCTCCTTTGCTTCTAGGTAAGGAATCTCAAAGAAAAATCATGTTTCCTCCATGTTTTTACCTTGACCGAAAATACACATTGATATAGCTCTTTGTGTGACTTTGTTCTAGCTTCATTTCAACTCTTCATGGACTAGGTGGAGTCCTCTCTTGTTATTATTCAAACTCTCTTCAAAGATCAAGGTAAAACAACTACATTAATGTTTTTGAAACAATGTAAAATTAGGGTTTACAATGAGATGAAGCCTATAGCTTGAATACTCATTATAATGTTTGTATATTGTCTAGAACTTGACAAGGAATCAAAATACCATACGGTTTTGTAAGGAAACAAGAAGGAAGTGTTTTGGAAAAAGAGGTAAATCTATTAACCTTATGTTGTTTAATGCCTTAGGAGAAATGAGCTTATAAATGCTTATTAAAACTACCTAAAGAGCAAATGGTAAATGACCTAGTAAATGTTCTCAAGGAGACTAGTAAAATAACATATGTCTTGTTGTATGTAATCGCAGGTTAAAGGCATATATATGTGGAAATTCAGTGTTTATGATTTAAGCACTTTAAGGGCCTAAGAGCCATGCATTTTAAGGGCCTAAGTGCCATGCAATTTAAGTTATGCACTATATTGTGATGTAGTGTGAATTTGGTGAAGTTGTGTAAGAAAGTGTTCTTGGTGTTCTTAGTGTTCTAGGATGTTTAATGATGAAACAATGTGCTAAGGTGTAACAAAATACTAGGAGAACTTATGTCGAAATTTAGGAAATGCATAAGGAGTTCAAGATGTTGTAAAGGAATTTTGATGAACTAGGAAGTGTTCTAGAGTGTAATAAGGACTTAGGCATGATCTTGAGGTTTTAGTATGTACCAAAGTCATTTTGGACTTAGATGAAGGCTTAGGCAAACTTTGGTAAAATAAGGAGAAAGTGTAAGCTTAGAAAAAGGGATTTCAAGGATGACATAAGGAGTTTTAGTTTGTAAGAAACAATGTTAAAATAATGATTTTGTGTGAAGAAATATCTAGGAATAATGATTGGAATAGGCAAGGAATGCCACTTAGAAACTTAAGGAGAAGAGACTATAAGTGTTGGAGGCTTTGGAGAAATTTGGTTAAGTGTTTAAAGGCTTAGAAATTGGAGAATAATGCCTTGTCCGAACTTCCGTCCAGATGTGAAAGTTCGGACAGGCCCTGTTGGGTAAAGAAATTCTCACTCGCGAACAGTGTCCGAACTTGGGAAGTCCGGACACATGTTCGGACGTACCCACCCATCCTTAGGATTATCCTCGAACTGTGTCCGAACTTGGGAAGTCCGGACACATGTTCGGACGCTAGAATTTCTGTCTAAATTTTTCTCGGCTCACGTCCGAACTTCCGAAGTCCGGACATAAGTTCGGACGTGTGTCTGTTTTCTGTCTAAAATCACGGCTTGTGTCCGAACTTGGAAGCTCGGACACAAGTTCGGACAGGCCACTATGTGGACCAAAAAGTATTGTTTTAAGATGGAAATTGTTATCTAAAAATGGTAGTAGGTTAGTAATGATATTATAAGGTTATGTAAGACATGTTAGGTGGGTTTTAAAGGCAATTAAAAGGATGAAAAGTTGTAATAAGTGTAAAATAAAAATAAACTAGTAGTGTTGAGTAGATAATGTTAATAATGGACTAGTGCGTTAATTAACCGACGTTACTAATGTGTTTAGGATTCTCTCAAGGTGGAAACCAGTCGAGGCAAGGACCGAGGTATGGTTTCTTGCAGTCTGTTGCCTACCGGTTTACACGGCTTGTGTGTTGCTTGTTTTTCTGTGTGTTTATACTTTGTAAGATTAACATGTAAAGAGTTTACAGTTGTTAAATATTACTATGTTGTTAAGTATGACTCTCTCTTCCCATGTGTGTGTCTAACAAGACTTGACCTATCATTGTGGATTGTTTGTTGAGTTCAATGATGAACTACTAACAAGGGCTAACGGGGGAAGTGAGGAGTCCGGTCTGTTCCGGCCACGCGTGTGAGTATGGGAGTCGATGTCATAACCGGTTCGATTCTCTCTGTAGTTATGGTTAAGTTTCCAATTGGTTTCTAACCTTTCCCTTTAGCTTAACCAAGGCTATTTTACTGACTCACGTCGGGCCACAGGGGCATACTATGTGTTATTTCGGTGTGCTTGGATCACTATATCCGAGGCACCTTGTGTTAAGTTAACTGTCCAATCTAACCGGACGGTAACGAGTTATGTAACGAGCTAAGCATGAGCATGGCAACATTCTCTAGGCTCTCAGTGGGGACTAACTGTGTTGGCTCTTCCTAAAAGGACTTGTATGTTTGTGATGTGAGTTATGATGTGTACAATACCCATGTTATGTTATATATGTATGAGTTGTGTGTTTTAAAATAAATACCATGTCATCATGACAAATAGTTGCGCGCATTCCGGTAGTCGATGGGCTGCGCGTTAACCATGCCAGCCAAGGGTTGCTGGCCCCCTCGGGGATCCATATTTCTTATACTGCAGGATGAGGATCGAAGAAGCAGAGTGGCTCTAGATCCTAGAGAGTAGTTTACTTTTGGAGTACTTTTGGATGTTGCCCGGGTTGCGCCTGTGCTCCCGTGGCGTGTTATATACTTGTTTATGATGGGTTACAGTGAAGTATACAGTGAAGGATTTATGTAAACACTCGGTATTATGTTGATGTATATATATGGTTATTAGTTCTATGCTCGGGAGTCTGATCATCAGACCGGTACAATTGTATTTATTCAGCCTTGTTAGCCACGTGGGTGGTTGACGGCATTGTAGCACCATTCGTTTAGTTACTGTTTAGTTGTTTATTTTCCGCTGCGATTCCAAGTAATGTGTTGTGCGTAGTAGGGGTGTTACAGCAACATCACAATTACTTGTGCTTGGCCCATTACGGATGTATCGTGAGTTGCAAATCGATGACTTGTTCAAAGTATAAGTGTTAGTTAATGAATGCAACTTATTGTTTGTCTATATAATATGATGAACCGGAATTAATGATTTATTTTTTGAACTTAACAGTGCTTATATGAAGACGGTTCTTCAACAGTTTGACAACCTTTCAATTGTTCATCTTGAGGTACAGTTATTTATCATTATTTTGTTAGTCGTAATTTGCTATTTTTGACTGTTTGTTTTTGTTTTCTATATACTTGTCAGTGTCCAAGGCAAATGGACTCTAAGAGTTGTGGTTACTATGTAATGCGATACATGTTGGAAATTGTCTTAAAAACATAGAGAAGCTCACAAAAGATGAAGAGGTATATTATACTTTCCATTACATATACATTTTATAAATCTGTCTATCATTTGTTTAAAACAAATAAATATGTGTCTTTACATACATATTTGTTTATCTTGTTCTCTACAGGTTCGAGAACATTTCAAGAACTCGGGCAAAAACTTACTCGATTAGAGATCGCAATTAGTTAGAGAGCAGATGTGTTTTGTTTATCGTCAAGTGTTTCAAAGGAGGAAAATGATTTCATGGATAGCACTGGGAGATCAAAAAAGAGGGTGACTACAAGACTGTCCTGTCATTATGTGTTTTACCCCTGACTTTTTTTGTTTAACTTGTGTAAAAAAATATCGATTAAACTGTTGGGCTAGCTGCGCCGTCATTGTTGTTTTATAGCTTTTAAATTGCAATGGCAATTTGTGTGAAGTATGTCACACATTACATATTTTGGTGAAATATGATTGTTGTACAAGGGGAATGCTGCTATATTACGCAGGTTTTGTGGATGTAATCATTTGTGATTACAGAGGGAAAGAAAAAACAGAATTTTTTTTTAAAAAAAACACTATAAAGACGGTTCATAAAACGTCGCTTATATTAAATTGGCGTGACCGCCAAAAGTCTATAAAAGACGGTTATGGTAAAGAACCGTGTTATATACTACGATTTTAAAAGACGGTTATCATAAAACCGTCTCTTAAAGAAAACTTCGCGCGTCTGGAACATGGCTACAAACGACGGTTTACGCGCGCTGGAACATGGTTATAAATGACGGTTTTATTATAACCGTCTTTTAAAGTCCCCAAGACGCGTGCTTTGCTATCCTCTTAAACGACGGTTCCGAACCGTCGTTTAAAATAATCTCTAATAAACGACGACGGTATAAGAGACGGTTCAAAAGCGTCGTTTTTAGATAGTTTGAACCGGCTCTTTTGCCTCGCGCCGTACCAGTGATATGTAATATAGTGATTCATGAAAGGGTATGAAACCGGCATAGAACCTAGTGAGAATAAGATTCCCTAGGTAACAGGATTAAAGTGAATGGAGATAACTGATAGACGGAGTTCTATCCTTTGGAGAGTATGATTATGACTAGAAAGACTAAAATATAGAAAATGGGAAATGTGTGTATTATTTGATGCTTGAAAATGAAGTGGAGGTGGAACTTGATTTGCATGTGATCAAGGGAAGAACACAAATTGGGGTGGAAGGATAGCCAACACTGATGCTGATCACATCAGGGTTGGATGATTCTTGAAGCTCCCTATAAGTGGTCACAAATAACCACACTAAGAAAGATGCAAAGAGCATAAACTGGACTTGGAGTTGTATTGCGTTTTCAAAAGGATTTAATTGGTATTTTCAAAACCTTCGACATATACTTTAAATAAAGAAAGTTCTCTTACTTAACCTCACAAAGAATACTTTTGTAGTACTTGCTCATGAGCCGAGGACGTATAAGCCTTTGTCTTTGGACCGGTCACATGGGAAGTATATATGTTAAAGATTAAGTGATTGTTTTGATCTCCCAGGGAATCTGCAGGATCACAGTGTATATAAGAGATATTTTTGGTTGCTATACATGCTAAGACATGTTGTGTGGTATGTGTAATAAATATTATTTTGACCTTGAGGCCTAATATGGTTGAGTTCTGAATCTGGTTATATTACCCAGACCTATGTGTCAAAATGTTGTTATGTTACCTAGACCTGAGAGTCTAAGGGTTGTTATGTACGTATAAATGTTGTTAAGGTACCCGGACCGTTAAGTCCGAGGTTATCATGTGAGTATGTTATGTTATGTATGGATGTGGATATGTTACCCGGACCGTTAAGTCCGAGGTTGTTATGTAAAGTGTGCTTTAGTATGGAAGTTGTATCTTGCAAGTAATCCCAGTGTTCCGATTAAAGGATATGAGGGAAATTGTGAACTTCGAGACGAAGTTCTTTTAAGGGGGGTAGATTGAAATACCCCAACCTTAATATGTTAATTAATTATGTAATTATGATTTTCTAAGGCTACTTA
>JAIOTZ010000806.1:0-44013 GCA_023374045.1 Limonium bicolor
GAAAATAGAATCTATAAAAAATATTCGATTTCCTATGTACTTCCATTCTTTCTTTTTCTTTATTTTATATATAAAACAATCATGGGTTTTCCGTGGAGTATGAGGCCCATTATGAGCTTCGAGGACCAGACAAAGGACGTGTGAAAGGCTATGGTCTTGGAGTTATGCCTTCACAGTTTCGTGGAGGTAAGCAACCGAGAAGCATCTAACAGAGATGAAGATGTCCGTTCTCTTCGAGATGAAGTGAAAACCCTGCGTGAGCAAGCTGCAATACAGATGTCAATGCTAGCTAATGTGCAAGCACAACTTGCTGCATTAACAAACACTACAATTCATGCATGAGGTATCATCTTATTTGTGCTTTGTTTACTAGAATTAAGCTACATGTGTGTTAGTTGATTATGATGCTGATAACTATGTTATTAACTCTCATATATGATGACATCTCTATCATTATGATACATATGTCTGTCATTCTGTTGCTGATCCAGTGCTGTTTTTAAGTGGTTTTGCTGTTGTTTTAGTAGTGAACCAACTGCTGTTTTTAACCTGTCATTATGATACATATATGTCTGTCATTCTGCTGCTGATCCAGTGTGTTTTTAAGTGGTTTTGCTGCTGTTTTAGTGGTGAACCAACACTATTTTTAATCTGTCATTATGATACATATATGTCTATCATTCTGCTGCTGATCCAGTGTTTTTAGGTGGTTTTGCTGTTTTTAGTGGTGAACCAATTGCTATTTTTAATCTGTCATTATGATACATATATGTCTATCATTCTGCTGCTGATCCAGTGATGTTTTTAAGTGGTTTTGCTGCTGTTTTAGTGGTGAACCAACTGCTGTTTTTAATCTGTCATTATGATCATATATGTCTGTCATTTTCTGCTGCTGATCCAGTGTTATTTTTAAGTAGTTTTGGTGCTGTTTTAGTGGTGAACCAATTGCTATTTTTAATCTGTCATTATGATACATATATGCCTGTCATTTTGCTGCTGATCCAGTGCTGTTTTTAAGTGGTTTTGCTGCTGTTTTAGTGGTGAACCAACTACTATTTTTAATATGTCATTATGATACATGTATGTCTGTCATTCTGCTGATCCAGTGCTGTTTTTAAGTGGTTTTGCTGCAGTTTTAGTGGTGAACCAATTGCTATTTTTAATCTGTCATTATGATACATATATGTCTATCATTCTGTTGCTGATCCAGTGCTGTTTTTAAGTGGTTTTGGTGTTGTTTTAGTGGTGAACCAACTGCTGTTTTTAATCTGTCATTATGATACATATATGTCTGTCATTCTGCTGCTGATCCAGTGTTGTTTTTAAGTGGTTTTGCTGCTGTTTTAGTGGTGAACCAACTGCTATTTTTAATCACTGTCATTATGATACATATCTTGCCGATCCATTGTTGTAAACGGTTTTGCTGCTTGCTAGTTTACTATACTTTTTCTACTGATTGCGTAGGGAGGAGGGCACACCGCACTAGAGTACAAACGAGAGAGCTTAGGCCATGATTAGTTGTTGGTGTTCCAGATGAAGACTTAACTAATAAATGTCACCCATTTTCCGGTCTTTGATGCTATGGACATATATAGTTGAGAGAGGTCGATCAAATGGGATTGAATTAGACTGATTGTGACAGTCGAACCATTTTTTAATAATTTTGAAGATGGGATTGAATTTGTATGTTGTAGATGTGTCTAACTACATCCTCAATGCGTATGTTGGTTTTGATAGTTATTTCAGCTTTTTTTTTTGTGAAAATTGTATACTTTTTCTGTTAGTTTAATATTCTTTTCGACGCAATTTTTTTGTAGAAATTCTTAACTATTTGTGTTGACAATATTTTTTCAACGGTGTCAAACTCGACACTTTGATGTTGTGTTGATTCCTAATTTTTGACACAAATATGTGTCCAAAATTGAGAATTTCTTGAGTTGAAACACACACATAATTTTGTAGTGAGTTCCTGATAGTTTCGATCCCGAATCTCAAAACCTGTATTATTATTTGTTTCGACCGGTCACAGTTCCAGATCGGTTCCGATTCTAATCAGATCTGGTTGTATTCACAGGTTAGAACCGATGACCATTATTAATGGTGAAAGAATGTAATTTCGTCATTTATTTTTCTATACGTACTTATCATCCTCTCACATCCGTCTGCAGTTCTGATAGTGGTGGGTCGAGAACACTTCCTTAAGAAAAGCAATGCAGTTGACCCAAGGAAAGGAGCTTTATATGTTAGTACTACTCTCTCGTCCCACTCCCATTGTCCCCTTACTATGGGCTTGTCGTTTGACTTCAATATTTAACATGTAAAATATATATTTTATAAATTTTTTTTTATAATGGAATCATTATATGAAAAAACTATATATTGTAAAAATTATTTTTCAAAAATCATTTTATCTTATATTTAATATTGAAGTGGAAAAGCGTACCAAAAAGCAAATGGGACAATTATGACGGGACGGAGGTAGTGAGGAAAGAAAGGAAAGGATAGCTAGCTGGCACTTTCTGCCCTAAACATAGCAATATGCAAGTATAATGACTGTCACTACTACTGCTGTCATGTTCTTATAAACTGGCATATTTGGTCCCAAACCAATGAATTGCAGGACATGACTTGACTGACTGAGCTAATGGCCATAAATTACAGTACTAGTATCTCAAATCAGACCGAGTAACGAGTTCAGAGTATTGTTGGCGGGAGAGATTTTGGTAATTATAAGGCTCAGTTGTCCGGCTCGTTTATCTGAATTAAGCGCTGATACAGTGATAATCAGAGCATCTTTTGTTTTTGAATATAATCATTGTATCAATGCGCATGCACGCCATGATTCTAGCCATCTATCGTCCTTGATTCCCTGAACTCGTTTCTTACTGTACTAGGAAAGTGGCGTAGTAGTCTCAGAAAGTGGAGGATGGGCGCTTGTTAAAGAGCAATCATGGCATTTTCTTCAAAGGGGGCTTTTGTTTCTGCCTGCCTGCCTGCCACACCACCAACCCAGATGTGAATGAATGTCGTCTCGAAGCTTTTTGTTTATCGGTTAACTAGCGTGGTGCTTTTAGAAAGTGATGAAAGTTCCTTTTTCTTATTAGCGGAGTTCGAAATTGCTCCAATGGAATTTCAATAGTACTAGCTTTTTTTTGATAAGTGAGGCGCTAGGCCATTATTAAGAATCATAAGAACATAAGGTAGTGGTAACAGAATTGGGCCTCATTAAAACCCCCTAAGGCAAAACCCATTGGGAAAAAACCAGAGGGGGAAGAAAAAGAGTACCCACCACTAAGACAGTAAAACAACAAAACACATCCCAGCAGTTCGAACTTAAAACAGAAGGAAGCAATACTTTGAGACTGAACACTTCCTTCCTTTTACAACACAGGAAACGCTTGAGAGAATCAAAGAAAACAGACGGCTAATATGGTTACAGGAGCCACATGTCCTCCTTGAGATTAGTCGAATTGACGAACACCTCAAATGGGATGGGAAAGTCACGCCACCAGCTCTTCGTCCATCTCCAAACACCATCTTTACCTAGAGGTAACCTTATCCACTGACGGCCTAACTTCTCTAAATATTACATCATTTCTCATTTGCCAAATACTCCAGACCCCATAAAAGAAAGTTGATCTCATATTTTTTGCGGTCTCTTGCTAAGCGTAACCGACATCCACTCCTTAAACACTTGCCTCGGCGTCTCCTTAAAAACAAAATTAATCCTCCACCACCTAATGAGGTTACTCCAGATCCGCACGGTGAACTCACAGAAAAATAATACATGTTCTATGGTTTCCATATGACGCCGACATAGAGGACACCAACATTGACCAATTGGGATCATTCGGTCAAATAGAGTATCCTTAGTCATAAGCTTTCCAAGTAAAACAAACACATATTTACCTCCATGCGTGGCTCTGCTGCTCTGCTCCAGATGTTGTTCACGATTGCAACTACTTCTGGCCCCACTTCACTATTCTGTTGAAATAGACTTGCATACAGCTCACGGGTCCTGAATTCTCTCCCAGCTTCGCCCCACACTACTTCATCCTCCATATCACGTTGAGCCATCTGGCCCGTGTAGCCTCTCCAGAAGTTCACTTTCCATTGTCTTTTCATACTCAAAAAGTCGCCGCCTCCATGCAAAAATCCAGCTCCACCTGTCTCCTGTCCACCTCCCCATATCTGCTACTACACCATTCTGATTATCGCATAATGAAAATAGCCTGGGAAACATAGACCGTAGCGGCTCACTACCTAGCCACCGATCTTCCCAAAACAGTGTATTTTCACCATTACCTACTCTGCATCTGAAATTGTTTACCAGCATCTCATCTAGGTTGGCGTCGTCTAGCTTGGTAGCTATGATAATATTCGACCAAATACCTCGAAACTGTCGCAATCTCCTTAAACCAGTGCTCGAGTTCATTCCTCCATCTCGGCCATATATATTCAGGATGATCTTATGCCAAAGGGATCCTTTTTGTCGCATAAACTTCCATCGCCACTTCGCTAGCAGGCACTTATTTTCTTCCGCATATCTACGAAGCCAGCCCTCCTATTTGTTTTGGCCGAGCTAACTTCTCCCAAGCCACCGGCGCCAAGTATCTCCTCTTCTCTTTACCCCAAAAGAACCTCCTCTGCTTATCCACAAGGATCTTACGAACTTTATTCGGAATTACAAAAAGGCTCGAGTAGTACAATGGAACAGCTTCCATCACCGCTCTTACTAATACTCCTCTTCCTGCTTTTGACAGTGATGTCGCCTTCCAGTTGGCCAGCTTCGACTCCACCTTCCTGATAACCGGGCTCCATGTCTCAACGCGATTCATTTTTGCCCCCAAAGGGCATCCAAGATACATCGACGGTAGCTTGCCTAAGCTACATCCTAAGATATCAGTTACCATTTGTTCTTCACTACTGGTGGCGTTCAGGCAGTATGCAGCAGTCTTCCCAAGTTAATTTCTAGACCGCTCATACTAGTGAAGCATACTAAGATCCGGTGTAGTTCAGTCACTCCATCATAGCTAAGATCGCAAAAGACTAGCGTGTCATCCGCAAACTGTAGGTGC
This sequence comes from Limonium bicolor, assembly GCA_023374045.1. Classification (NCBI taxonomy): domain Eukaryota; kingdom Viridiplantae; phylum Streptophyta; class Magnoliopsida; order Caryophyllales; family Plumbaginaceae; genus Limonium; species Limonium bicolor. Next base: position 5,079 of record JAIOTZ010000806.1, read on the forward strand.
GATAGCACCGCTCTTTCACTACCAATTTTCAGACCATGAAATCTTCCTAATTGCAGTTCCTTCTTGAACATCCAGCTCAAAGCTTCGGTTACTATCACAAATAATAATGGGGATAGAGGATCGCCTTGCCGTAGGCCTCTCTTAGGTTCAAAAGGCTTTGTTGGAGATCCATTGACTAGAATAGAAATCTTCGCAGTGGTGACACATTCCATTACCCACACAATCCAGTTCTGCCCAAACCCAAACTCAAGTAGCATCAATCGTAGGAATTCCCATGATGCAATCATAAGCCTTCCGGAAGTCAACCTTGATTAGTACACCTTTCTGACGATATTCCTTAGCCACCTAATTGTTTCATTTGCAATGAATGGACCATCCAGGATACTACGCCCATGAACAAAAGCAGTCTGGGTCTCACCGATTAACATTGGCATTACTTTCGCCAATCTTTTTGCCATAGTCTTTGCTATGACTTTATAAATACATCCCAGCATGCTTATCGGTCTATACTCATCAACGGTTATCGCTTCTGCTAGCTTGGGGATTAGAGTAATCCACGTCATGTTCACGCCTCTTTCAAGCTTGCCGGTTACGAAGAACTCACGTACATCCCTTGCGAATTCAGCCCCTATTACACCCCACATCTGTTTAATAAATCTCATATTGAAGCCATCGTACCCTGGAGCTTTTGACCCATCACAATCCCAAACTGCTCTCCTTATTTCACCTAACGTCGGAATCTCCTCCAGTTCTCTGATTTGTATTGCTGACAGAACTGGGTGATCATAAGTAGGAGGTTGAATGCAAGGTCGGGTCACTTCTTCCGGCCTGTACACCTTCGAGAAAAAACTTACTATGCGTTCTCTGATCTCTCTCGGATCTTCAACCATTTGATCGCCCACCCTTAGCCTGCCGATTTGTTCCTTTTTCGATTTATAGTAGCCCTTCGGTGGAAATAACGGGAGTTGTTATCCCCACCCTTTATGTGTCTGTCCCTCGCCATTTGGCGCCAGTAAATTTCACTATTGCGCCTGGCCACTGCAAGATCATTCATGGTCTTTTTTTATTGAGTTCCAATTCCACTGATCTGTCTCCTGCTTCGTACTTTTCATCGAATTCCCGCAGTTTACTCTGGAGTGCTTTTACCTGGTTGTTAACATTTCCAAAGACCGCTTTATTCCACCATTTTAAGCGTCTTCAGCGTTTTTAATCGGCTCTAAGTGGTGCCATGTGTCATTTGCTGCCACTCTTTGCTCACCATTTTTCCAAAAGCGGGTGTTCTAGCCACATGTCTAGGGCCCTAAAAGGTTTGGGTCCCCACTGAATATTTTCCACTGTCACAACTAATAACCGATGATCAGAGATATCCCATGTACCCGTACTGAGCCGGACATCAGCATAGTGACCACACCATTCATCTTGAATAAAAGCTCGATCTATTCGGCTACAAGACCCACGCCCTTTCCACGTAAATTTAGCATCTTGTAATGGTATCTCCGTCATCTCCATGTCGAAAAACCCACTGCCGAAATTCACCAGGCGGCTCCCCTCCCTGTCTTGTATCCCCCTGATATCTATCTTCAATTGCTAACACGTCATTAAAATCCCCAAGCACTAGCAATGATCTCTCCCAATTTTCTTTGCCCGTAGTATATTGTCAAACATTTCCATCCTTGCTACCCGGTCACATGGAGCATACACACACAATAAAGCACCTTTGAAACCATCCTCATGAACTAAAAATTCTAGCATGATCCATCTATCACCTTTTTCACATACCCCTACTTCCACCTCCTCCTCATTCCACATAACCACAATCCCACCAGACCGCCCTCTAGCTTCCACATGTTCCCAGGCCATGCTAGCCTTCTTCCCTCCCCAAAACCGGCGACCTTTTCAGCAGAGACTTGCGACGTCTGTGTTTCCACCATGCACATTACTGTTATTTTCCTCAATTTGATCTCCCTCCGAACTGCTACTGCCTTTTGAACAGACCCCATCCCTCGGATGTTCTGCATTGCCACTGTTATCCCCATGGACTTGATTGTTGATACTACTCTGGATATTCCGGCGTAAGATATTCCGTGCACTTTCAGGACATGGAAGTCCACAGCCCAAGACGCTTAATAAGTTTAAACACTCGTCCGTCTCCGCTTCTATATCCATGATTCTCCCACGTGAATCTCTGGCTACATTCTTTGTGTTGATATTCTCTTATTTCTGCCCAACACGGAATAATTCCGCAATAAAGTCGAACTCCACTTCTTCTGGTTTTTTTTTCTGTTTCTGGTGTCCTTGCTGAGAGTTTGGAGTATTTAAAACAATCAACTCCTTCTGTAGTGTGCCGCAATTTGAGAGACTTTTTAGAGTAATATCGAGATTTTTCTCTAGTACTAGGTTGCTTTTGATTGGGCTTCGTATCAAGTCAGTCGCTCCATTCCCGCTTGTCTCCACTTTTTTACTGCCACTTGACCGCTCCCTTGGAGAATATTCTCCGTTTCTTCAAGTCCCAATAAACCACTCATTGTATATTCATTATCTTTCCTCCTTCCCATGTGTTCTTAACCCCATCCTTCAGACTGCCTCCCCCGCTTTTTATCTCTACTGACGCATGATCTGCCTGTCTATCGTTGTTACTGATATTTCCTTTTACCACTTCCTCTGCAAATTTATTGTTTTCTTGGGGAGTTGGGCTAACTTTTGCCTTACTCGAGGCGCCTCCTCTACTTGCCTCATTCTGTATCTTCCGACTCCTGTTCCGGCTAACACCTTGTGTAGTTTGTAAGATGCTGTCCGTGGCCTGCGCTGGGCGTTGCACAACTCCGGTGGGTTTGATTCCACAATCGATACCAAAAACATTTTCCCTTCCACCTGAGCCCTGACCTTCCAGTTGACAAAATGAAGAGATGACGTATCCACCTGCACCTTAACTTCAGCATTCTCTATTACCTCTGACTCATCCTCCTCAACTCTTACCACTTCTCCCACCATTCTGGCTATGCGGGCAATGTTATCTTTATTCCATGCATGCAGAGGAACTCCCCTAATGGTAATCCAAGTTCGTCTAGTTTCCACCTGATCATTTGTTGGGATAAAACTACACTATAAATATAGAATTATAACAAACTATTAGGCAAGTGTACCTATTCGTAGTAGTAAAACAAGTGTCGTATCCACAAGGAGATTGTTTAATTATCCTAGTTTAGGTAGTTACTAAAGACTGTAAAAGGGGTTTAGCCGGAGGCAAGCTTGATTTGTTGTTGGATTATTAAAGAAATAATAAAAAACAGTAAAAACGGTTGTGGATTAAGTGGATGGAAACTGTGCTAAGGAAGGTGAAATCGCCGGTTATAACTCAGATAATAAATATAATCCTAGTTTGCTCTTATTTGTCTGTTAAGAATTTTATCTTGTGACCTTTCTAAATCATAGATAAGGACAGCTCTTAATTAATTCATTAAACTTCTTACAATCAGAAAAAGTCTAAAATCATAATTAGCTTTAAGTGAGAATTCTTTTTATAACAGCGATGGATTTATCTGCTAATCAAGGAGAATAAAATCTAACGTTTGTCTCTCTTTGTGGTCTATTCTCTAATTTTACAAAATCATTGAAATTAGAGAAACCATAAATGAGTAAAAATGATCAGTTCTTAAACATAATAATAGAGAGAGACAAAACAAATATTATAAGCAAACTCGGTATTATAGATACGCTGAGTTATTTTGGGTTAAACACCCATCCTAAGCACAATTATGATATTACTCAGACATTGACAGAAATAAAAACAGAGTAGAGATTGAAATATTCATTACTCAGGAACTGCCTGCGAAATACGGGTCTGCACTCGCCTGCCTCTTTTCTCTCTTTGTAATACTGCTTCTGTTTGAGTGTTGAGTACGTACGTGAATGTGGTGAAATGGTGTAAATAAATAAAAGATGGAGAATTGTGGAGTTACGGGAGGAATTAGTTGGAAGAGAATGGAGTGTGGAGCTGTTTGTGATTTTTCTCAGCCTCTGGTCGTACGATATCTTTTTTTTTAGCAGTAATGGTGTTGGGTTTATATAGAGATTTGAGGAGGCAGATCGTACGTTTTTAATTGATTGCAGTGCTTGCTATCTGAGTGCTTCATTTATTGCAGAGGGGACAAAGATCTGGAGTGATTTAAGGAGGCTGTGCGGTGGAGTAGATGGATAAGAGAATCCATTTGCAGAGCGACGCGAGGAAGGAGAAGACTAGGCGTCCCCTTTCTGCTGGAGTCCGCGTGCGAATTTGGTGAAATTGGTCGGGACTTGGGCAAGAGTAGAGGCCCGGACCATAATGTAATGAAATCCGTCGGTTTGAGCATCTTGAGTGGTCCGGGTCTGGGTCTGTGATAAGGTCCCGGACCAATGTGCAAGAAATGGCCTCGGTTATGAAGTACATGTGGTCCGGGTCTTGGGACTGGGTTAGGTCCCGGACCATGTGTTTAAAATCAACCGACAATTTCTTCGTTGTTGTCCTAGCTTTGAAGGTTTTAACCAAGCTAGGACATGATTTCAAAACCTTCTTAAATCTTCGTCTGACTCCGTTTTTGAACCGTCTGCGGCTGTGCGTTCGTCTCTTCATGTTCTTTGCTTCTAGCTTGGCTTTTTCTCATGTTTAACCGATAAATCTGTAAGACAACCAATAAAACATAAACTAGAGAAAAGCTAAGATAAGTGGAGAAATGAGCAAGAAAAGTGCTAATAACATATATGAAATACACCTATAAAACATGCTCATTTGGATACTTATCACACCCCCACACTTACCTTTTGCTTGTCCTCAAGCAAAACCATGTACCATATAAGTAGGGAATGCTCAATATTAATAAATACTATTATGAAGGGTAGGATAAAGAAGTCAATAGTACATGATCTTAAACTTTTAAGAGGAGTGTGATCCATCACCTACTGGTGGCATAGGTGTACTCAGGGCAAAAATAAAACTTAGAGTTTCGGGGTATGATCCAAGGTACTTCAATGCTTCTTTTGTTTTGGGTGACTTTGAGAACTTTTACCATGGCCAACTTCTCTCAAGAATGGGCATTTTGAGGAGAAAAACAAAAGGAAATAGAATTATGCTTGTTTCACTTTGCATAAGAGATGAGAATAATATGTAAGCATTAAGCCTTCGTTGTTAAGAACACTCAACTCTCTTTGTTGGTTACCAATGGTGTCTCACAAGTCCCTTATTATTTTTTCTTTTTTTGACAGAGAAGTACCCCTTAGCAATCCCTAAGAAAGAAGACAGAAGGAACCCCTGAGAATAAAATCCAACCATTTGCAGATTATGTGGTCACACCGCATATAAAATGCTCCTCAAAAGTAATCAAATTTTAAAATTTTGTACCATTTATCCCACAATTCATAACAATATTTATTCTTAAAGAGAACAACCCACATATAAAGGGTCCATGAATTTTGAATTGGACAAACGCAAGATAAGCAGAGAGATTAAGCATTTTTAGCATAAAATGTTACCGAAAAGGGCGCACTCCCCCACACTTAAATTGAACAACGTCCTCGTTGTTCACCAGAAAAACAAGGGAAAGATTCAGAAGGCCTTTTCGGTAAGTAGATAAAATAGAGACAACACATTGGTCACAAATATTCATTAAGCATATAAACTCTCCTCGCATATTTTATATAAATTATAGCATAATTAAAGAAACTAGTACTCCCCTGATTTATTTTTGCTGGCGTGTAGGGACTTCCCCCACACTTGAGCTTTAGCCTCAAGTAGCGTAGCTTGGTTGCGGTGTAGTAGCATGAAATTGCACCTGCATAAAACACTAGAAGCAACCATACTATAAACGGGGTTAAAAGTTAGCAAAAATAAATTTGAAGGGAATCTGAAAATTAAAACAGCATAAAAGCATATAAAAGATAAGTTCGTCCGGGTTGCCTCCCGGAAAGCTGCCTTCTTTAACGTCTTTAGCTAGACGCTTTTTCGTTAGATCGATCCTGGGGGTGGTGTTATGAGGAGGAGATCCAAAGCATGACTCGATGGTTTTTTTGAGAGTCCACCTGGATGCATGTTTTCTTTTCTTATCCCGCTCTTCGTCCGGGATTGGTGGTGGTAACTCTGTGATAGACATGCCGTCTGGAAGGGTAATAAACAGAAGTGGGGATGATGGTGATTGAGTGTCCCGCACAAACTTGAGATCTTTGGATTTGTTATCTGGAGATCGTCCTGATGCAAACTCCAGCTTTTCGTTATACGCTTGAAGGGTGATTTTCCCCTGAGCTACCCAAATATGCACATCGGCTGTGGCAAGGAATGGTCGTCCAAGGATGAGAGGTGTAGTGGGGTTTCTTCGATGTCTAGAATGACAAAATCGCATGGGAAGTATAAGTGCTCCACTTTAATGATAAACATCCTCCACCACTCCGCTTGGATATGTTACCGAACATCTGCCAGTTGCAGGGTCATCTTAGTCTTTTCATCTCTCCAATTCCCAGCTTTTTGAAAGTGGAGAGGGGCATCAAATTAATGGAGGCACCTAGATCGCATAGGGAGTATGGAAATGAGGTGCTACCAATTGTGACTGGAATAGTGAAGCTGCCAGGATCATTGCTTTTTGTTGGTAGTGGTTTTGTAGAAAGTGAGCAAGCTACATTGAGAGGTACCGTACCGACTTCGGCCAATTTGTTTGTTGGAAATGAGGTGTTTGAGGAATTGGCATAGTTTGGCATTTGGCAATGAGGTCTACGAACTGTATGTTGACGTTTAGTTGCTTCAGCATTGCTAGAAACTTACCATATTCATTATCCAATTTCTGTTTCTGGAGTCGGTGAGGAAATGGTATAGGGGTTCTTGTGAAGAAGGTCCGAAGCTGGTGGAATAGGAGGATGCTTGGAGATGTTTTTTCTGTTGGGGCCTCAAGCTTTTCCTTCACTCCTCCTTGGATTCTTCTGATTGTTGCGGGATGGGAATCTCGTCGGTTTTCTTACCGCTTCTCAAGGTTATCGCCTTAAACCTCCTCTTCTTCTTCTTCAAATTCGAGCTTCTCATGTTCATAACCGGCTACCAAGTTCTCGAGGTAGGTATTCTCAGATTGAATGCGATTTTTATAGACTTTGGCGGTGCTTTCCAATTCAGCTACATTCCTTTTGGAGTCTCGATTGCTACAACCCACTCTGGAGGGAAGGGTGTAGTTCCGGAACTTTAGCTGTTTTAGCCACCTCCGTCTTTCTTCATCGTGCTCCTTCACATAGATGCACTTGGCTTGCTCTCTTGGATTTGGTTCATTTTGGTGGGGAGAGCCCTGGCGGTCTTCGAGCAAGATGTTCGCAAGTTGATTGATTTTACCTTCGATTTTCGGTTGAAGGCTTTGTGCAGAAAGCTGGTTCTGAGTCATGGAAATGTAACCTTTCATCATCTCTTTGAGTTTCTACATTTGGATCAGAAGAGGATGATGATGGTGTTGTTGTAGTTGTTGTTGTTGGAAACCTGGAGGGGCACCTAGTGCTTTGTAACCCATATTAGAGTTTGGTTGGGGGTCGGTTCCCTGATAGGCATTGGAATTGTTGTTCTGCCCTCCTTGGTCTGATCATTATTTTTCCATGAGAAATTCGGGTGATTTCCATGGATAGTTGTGTTGTAGGAATTACCGGGACGGTGCCTATGAATGTATTCCTCGTACGGGCTTTGCCTTCATTGATGAGTTTCATGAGGACCGGCGCAAATGGCACATCCTTATGTTGATGGAACTGATGAAGAATTGTAGGGGGAAGCTATTGTTTTGCAATTTCGTTCTGTGATGTCGTTAGCTTTCTCCACCATCTTTGCAAGGGACGAGATCTGAGCTGATAATGATCTGTAGGCTCAACGTGGAGTAGGCCTGCTGCTCGTGGCGTTCTTCCTTTGGATCTCGTCCACTGTCTCGTGTTGCTCGTCATGGTTTCGAGAAGATCCATTCCTTCTTTAGGAGATTTCATCATGAAACTTCCTCCTGCAGAGGAATTGACGAGTAGTCGGTTCCCATCATCCAGACCGTTGAAGAATGAAAGGCAGAGGGATTGATCGTCAAGACCATGGTGGGAACACTTCATTAGCATATCTTTAAATCTGTCCCATGCATCGTACAACGTTTCTCCCGGCTCCTGACAGAAAGTGTTGATCTCACCAATCAATTGCCTCGTTCTACTGGTTGGGTAGTATTTGGCAAGGAATTTTTGGGCCATTTGAAGCCATGTGGTGATTGATCGGGAGGGAAGGCTTCGGTACCACCGGTTTGCTGAATCCGACAACGAATGAGGAAATAGTTGGAGTCGAATTCTTTCTTTGACATTGCCGGTCTGACCAAAGGAATTGCAGAAGTCTAGGAAGAGACTCAGATGATTTGGGGCTTCATCTGGGTTTGCTCCACTAAACTTCCCTAGATCCCGGACGGCGGTGATGTAGTGGGTTTTGAAAACCCAACGTCCGGCTTCTTCTGGTGTTAGTTCAGGGAGAACTATAGCTGATGCTCTTCCTTCGGTATTCGGTTGGTGGTAGTCAGAGAGAGCACGGTGTTCTGGCTGAATTGCATGGTCCATTTCATTTATAACTTCGTTATTGGCCATGGCTTGGTTTCTCAGGTTTCTCTGTGCTTGAAATAAAGTACGCTCGGGTTCGGGGCTCGGACTGATTGGTGGAGAGCCTCGAGTTCGAGTATTTGGCATGCACAGAAGATAACTTGTGGTTTGTCAGAAACTGCAAAATTAGTTAGTAAATAAAATAAGAAAGACAGAAATATTGGTTAGGCTGATAAACGTTAGGAGTTAGTATACAGAAATTATAAGTTAGTATACTGGGGAAATGAAAAGTTAAGGACAATGGAAATGAAAAGTTAAGGACAATGGAACGAAAAGTTAAGGACAATGGAACGAAATGACAGGAAATTTTAAGTTAGTAGTTAAGGACAATGGAAAGAAAGGACAATGGAACGAAATGACAATGGAACGAAATGACAATGGAACGAAATGACAATAATATTAAGATGTTAGGAGTTAGATGTCCAAAGTCCGAAGTCAAATGTCCAAGTCAGGTCCGAAGTCCGATGTCCAATTCAGATGTCCAAGATTAAATTAACAGTTTTTTTTTTTAATTTTTTAAATTTTTTTTTTATAGATTAACAGATTATTATAATATAGCCAGGTGAACTACCGGAAACTAGGGAAATTGATGGAATCAATCTCCCCGGCAACGGCGCCAAAAACTTGTTGGGATAAAACTACACTATAATTAATATAGAATTATAACAAACTATTAGGCAAGTGTACCTATTCGTAGTAGTAAAACAAGTGTCGTATCCACAAGGAGATTGTTTAATTATCCTAGTTTAGGTAGTTACTAAAGACTGTAAAAGGGGTTTAGCCGGAGGCAAGCTTGATTTGTTGTTGGATTATTAAAGAAATAATAAAAACAGTAAAAACGGTTGTGGATTAAGTGGATGGAAACTGTGCTAAGGAAGGTGAAATCGCCCGGTTATAACTCAGATAATAAATATAATCCTAGTTTGCTCTTATTTGTCTGTTAAGAATTTTATCTTGTGACCTTTCTAAATCATAGATAAGGACAGCTCTTAATTAATTCATTAAACTTCTTACAATCAGAAAAAGTCTAAAATCATTAATTAGCTTTAAGTGAGAATTCTTTTTAAACAGCGATGGATTTTATCTGCTAATCAAGGAGAATAAAATCTAACGTTTGTCTCTCTTTGTGGTCTATTCTCTAATTTTACAAAATCATTGAAATTAGAGAAACCATAAATGAGTAAAAATGATCAGTTCTTAAACATTTAATAATAGAGAGAGACAAAACAAATATTTATAAGCAAACTCGGTATTATAGATACGCTGAGTTATTTTGGGTTAAACACCCATCCTAAGCACAATTATGATATTACTCAGACATTGACAGAAATAAAAACAGAGTAGAGATTGAAATATTCATTACTCAGGAACTGCCTGCGAAATACGGGTCTGCACTCGCCTGCCTCTTTTCTCTCTTTGTAAATTACTGCTTCTGTTTGAGTGTTGAGTACGTACGTGAATGTGGTGAAATGGTGTAAATAAATAAAAGATGGAGAATTGTGGAGTTACGGGAGGAATTAGTTGGAAGAGAATGGAGTGTGGAGCTGTTTGTGATTTTTCTCAGCCTCTGGTCGTACGATATCTTTTTTTTTTAGCAGTAATGGTGTTGGGTTTATATAGAGATTTGAGGAGGCAGATCCGTACGTTTTTAATTGATTGCAGCTGATTGCTATCTGAGTGCTTCATTTATTGCAGAAGGGACAAAGATCTGGAGTGATTTAAGGTAGGCTGTGCGGTGGAGTAGATGGATAAGAGAATCCATTTGCAGAGCGACGCGAGGAAGGAGAAGACTAGCGCGTCCCCTTTCTGCTGGAGTCCGCGTGCGAATTTGGTGAAATTGGTCCGGGACTTGGGCAAGAGTAGAGGTCCCGGACCATAATGTAATGAAATCCGTCGGTTTGAGCATCTTGAGTGGTCCGGGTCTTGGGTCTGTGATAAGGTCCCGGACCAATGTGCAAGAAATGGCCTCGGTTATGAAGTACATGTGGTCCGGGTCTTGGGACTGGGTTAGGTCCCGGACCATGTGTTTAAAATCAACCGACAATTTCTTCGTATGTTGTCCTAGCTTTGAAGGTTTTAACCAAGCTAGGACATGATTTCAAAACCTTCTTAAATCTTCGTTCTGACTCCGTTTTCTGAACCGTCTGCGGCTGTGCGTTCGTCTCTTCATGTTCTTTGCTTCTAGCTTGGCTTTTTCTCATGTTTAACCGATAAATCTGTAAGACAACCAATAAAACATAAACTAGAGAAAAGCTAAGATAAGTGGAGAAATGAGCAAGAAAAGTGCTAATAACATATATGAAATACACCTATAAAACATGCTCATTTGGATACTTATCATCATTTACCGTCCACTTTTTTAGTTGAGTGCCGTCAGTAGACTCCGGGTTATCCATGGCCTTCCGAACAGCGTCTTCAGTGTTAAAAATCATCAAGAAACGTTTTCTCGATAGGGCAAGAACTCCTTCAAGTTCCGGCCAACATTTCTTTAGTTGTAGCGTAGCCTCTCCCGGATTCTTTTCACATGGAGTTTCCGCCACCACACATTTTTCCAAACATCTTCTCATGTTCTGATCTTGCTCCAACCGAACTGTCAATCGGGAAATTGCTGACTCGTGATGTCCTTCTCTTATCTGCATGTGCTGTACTTTTGCCTTATCACTATTTTTGTGTTGTGCCTCCGTTCTTCCCCATCTCTGCCCCGATATAGTCCTCCTCCCACCAAGTATCTCGTTTCTTCTTCTGTCTTTTTCCCCCTGAAACTCCATCCTAGCTTTCATTTTCACCCCATTGATATTCCATCCAGTAACTCCCTCAATAACCTTCTTTGCGTCTAGCACATTGTTCAGGCCAACGAAAGCGCACGCATGATTACTGCTTTTTCTTTGCTTCCGGCTAATATATAGCAGGTTCCACTTTGCGAATCTCCTAATAATATGCCCCAGCTGGACATTCGTCGTTCTTCTTTGGACATTATCAATAAACACTGTCGCACTAGAAAGGTGTTGGGCAAAACAGTGGTTAAACTATCTTGCTAACTATGGGCAGTGAACCCAATCATTGTAGTACAACAAGGTCATATCCACAGGGACTTCGTAACTATCTAGCTAATTATAAGCTTAGTAAATGTGCAAGAGGATATATACAAAAGTGCATAAATGTAAATTGTTTTGGGAGTTTTGTTGGTTGGATAGATAAATCGGAAAACGAAGGAAAGCAGTAAAACTAGACTAACTAATCTAGGATAGGTGTAGCTCGGGATGGATATTTGCACCCGTCCTCCCTTTACTACCAATGGTCAATTCTCGAACTCATGGCTAAACAACGGGAACGCTAAACTAACTAATATCCTAATCAAGGTCTACTAATCCTAACCAACAGAATGGAACCTGGTGGATCTTCCAAGTACCTAGTCAATTGATGGCATTAAGCACAAATTCCCCTTAAGTTGCAGTGTAGTCTAATCTCGAAATCCTCGATATTAGAATGCACTGATTCAGTCCTCACGGTCTAGATTTCTATCTCAGAATCACATGTTGACAGAAATCCACAATAATGCTCAACTAATCGGTAGGCCAAACCAACCAGTTTAACACATAGTGCTAATTAATCAGCAACCTAGAATCTATCTCAGAATCTCATTTCAACAAATTCAAGGCAAACCAACCAATTTCACACAAAGATAACAAATTGGGCAAAACCCTCAACAAATCCCCAAATCATGGGTGACAAGTTCAAGAGCCACAAACACACAATCGTTATCGGTATTCAGCACACGAACTGAAATAAAACCATAAACGAGTTCAAGAATCTACAATGGAGTTTAGGGATTTTGGGGCAAAATCCCCAAATCCCAAGCTACAAGGAGACTACTCAAGCATTGAAGCTACAAAGGAGAGAAAGGAGGAAGAGATAGCCATTAATGGAGGTGGTTGAGCTCTTGAATGAGGTGAAATCCTCTCCTCTTCCTTCTCTTCTCTTCTCTTCTCCTCTCTTTTTCTCTTCTTCTGTCGCCTCTACCGTCGCCTGGAGTCCAGGTCTCGACCTCCCTCTCTTTCCTCCTCTTTTCCCCTTTTAAAATCTGATTTCTGGGCAAATTTTACGACCGACCGGACTTGCGACCGGACTTGCAAGGTCGGTCGGAGTCAGTAGCGATTTTCGGACGCGTTTTTAAGTTCGACCGGACTTGCGACCGGACTTGCAAGGTCGGTCGATTCCAGTAGCTTGTAAAAACGCGAATCTGGGCAAAATTTCGACCCGACCGGACTTGCGACCGGACTTGCAAGGTCGGTCGGAGTCAGTATAACTTCAAAACGCTGTATCTTCTTCGTTTTAACTCCGATTTTGGATCCGTTTGCGCCCACGCGCTTCCTCTCTTCGTCTACTTTACTCCTAGCTATGTTAATCCTCCTGTTTAAACAATAAATGTGTGAAACACCAATGAAACACAAAACTAGAGGAAAACAAGCTAGAGTGGAGAAATGAGCATGAAAAGTGTTGATTAAACATATGAAATACACCCCTAAAACATGCTCATTTGGACACTCATCACACCCCCACACTTACCTTTTTGCTTGTCCTCAAGCAAAACCAAGCACCCATGCAAGTAAGGAATGCTCAAGACTAACAAACACTAACATGAATTGTAGGATAAAAGAAGAAGCAAAAAGTGATTAAAACCTTTGAGGAGTGTGAACCATCTCTTAGTGGTGGCATGGGTGTGCTTAGGGCAAAACAAAATCTAGAGTTTCGGGGTATGATCCGAAGTGCTTCAAAGTTCTAAAGATTAGGTGACTTGGAGAGCTTTTACCATGTCCAACTTCTCTCAAGAATGGGCATTGAGAAGAAAACAAAAGGAAAAATAGATTTATGCAATTGTTTCACTTTTGCATAAGAGATGAGAAGATAAAATTTTGGCATCAAGCCTTTACATTTAAGAACACTCAACTCTCATTGTTGGTTAACAATGGCGTCTCACAAGTCCCTTGATGGATTTTCACAAAGAAGCACCCCTTAGCAATCCCTAAGAAAGAAGACAGAAGGAACCCCAAAGCAATAAAAATCCAACCATACAAGATCACTTGGCCACACCGCATGTAAAATGCTCCTCAAAAGCAATCAAAATGAAAAATTTAAGCATTTATCCCACAATTCATAACAGTATTTGTTCTTAATGAGAACAACTCACAACACAAGGGTCCAAGTTTTTTATTTTGGACAATCGCAAGATAAGCATGAAGTATTAAGCATTTAAGCACACAATTCACCGAAAAGGTCACTCCCCCACACTTAAATTGAACAATGTCCCCATTGTTCACCAATCAAAACCGGGGAAGGTTCCAGAAGACCTTTGCGGGAAGCAGACAAAAGGAAAATCACACGGGACACAAACAAAACAGTATAGCACAGAAGCTATCCCCAGATTTGCAGGTTCAAAATTAGAGAAGATAGAACGAAAACTAAAAGGAACTAGTACTCCCCTGAGATTGCTATTGCTATCAGTTTGTAGAACTCCCCCACACTTGAGCTTCAGCCTCAAGTAGCGTAGCTTGATTGCGGTGTGGACTGGAAGTTGCACCCGCATAAAACACTAGAAGCAACCAAACTACAACTGGAGTTAAGGGTTAGCAAAAACAAAACCAAAGGAGAACGAAAACAAAAACAGGAAATAAAAATAATGGAGTCGTTGTGGGCAAATATTAAAGGAAGGGTGAAACGAGTACTCCCCGATAAGATGCGGAAGGAAGATAGGGTGCCCGCACAATTGCAAGTGGGAGGGGTCGTTGAGGTGCTACCTTCAATCGTTGGAGATGAAGGTCCTCTTGGAAAATTTCGCCAGAGGTTCCTTTGTTTGTTCCTAATTCCATCCCTTTTTCAGAGGGGCTTACCTGTTTCCAAAATATTCACAACACATACGCCACCAATTGGGCGTAAAAGGGCAAGTCCAAAGAATGCCAAAATAGCCCATTATTGAAAACAATGCAAAATCTAAACTAACAGAATTTAAAAGACAGGACACGAAATGAAATCCGGGTTGCCTCCCTGTAAGCGGCCCTTCTTTAAGGTCTTTGGCTAGACCATACCACCGTGAAGTCATCCGGGATCGAATATGAACGTTGAAGTCGGCTTCAACGGGTGGGTTGGGCGGGCATCATCTAGCAATGAAGAACGACCCGGATCAAAAGGAAATGTGCCTCAACACTTAAGATGTGAAAGTGTAAACTCCACCGATCATTCATCAGGTGGAAGTGTTGAGGTGGGTGATCCTTGGTACGAGGATCAAACTGTGGTGGAGCCTCCTCTTCAAATTCGAGGATGTAAACATCCTTATCTTCAGTGAGCGGTGCAGGAGAACTCGGAGCGGACTTTGTCTTCAATCTTTGGTCCCGATCAAATGGGAAGGTGGCCTCCACACTTAGCGGGTGTACGTTGAGCTTCCACCCAACTTCATTAGTGCACGGGTGGAGGCCTTGATCCTTCAAGTGAAGATCAAAGTTTGATGGCTCCTCTCCTCTCTCCTCAAATTCGAGGATGTAAATGTCCTCAACTTCTTGGTGAGGCTCATGGGAAGAGCCTTGATGAAAATCAACTTCAGAGGGAGGTGGCTCCTTGAAGTTGATTATAGCACTCTCCTCTGATGGCTCGGAGGGAGGCGGCATCTCCTCCTCCTCAAGGTTGAGGATGTGTCCATCCTCATCTTCTGGGTGGAGCACAGAGAAGGAGGGGAAATAACGGTAGTTGACTTCAGAGGGAGGAGACTCCATGAAGTCAAGGTGGAAGCGGTCCTCTGATGGCTTGTCTTCGAACTCAGGCAGATGGTTGAATGACGTTTCTCAGGTTCGAACGGGGGAGGTGATAGAGAGCAACTCAAGTCCTCAGTAAGGTGATCCACTTTATGAACCATTTCGCTCTCCGGTTGCTGCGATGCAAGGTTTAGTAGACCTTCCATCATCGCGTTCATCTCTACTAATTTGGCATAGAGCTTCAGTTGGTTCATGTCGAGGTCTTTTCCTTAGTCCGCTGCTCCACTTCATGGACCATTTCACTCTCTGGTTGTTGCTCCCTTCGAGCTAGTGTAATGAGCTGGTTCATGTCGATGGTGTTCATTCTAGCACTAAGATCCTCCAGAGTGGGTGAATCTACCCTTGCCGTGATCTCAGAACAATAAGCACTCTTCTGGTCTCCTCCACTCTCTTGGCACCTGATCCATCGACTGATGTCTTGTTCAGTGGGGTTTGGATTGACAGATAAGAACCGGTTCTCCATGAGAGTCTCCGATCTTGAGATTAGATCCTCACAAGGAGGGAACATATGAAAGGATCCACACCCTTGACAATCAATGTATTGGTCGTAGGTTGCTCCAGAGGTGTAGCCGTAACAATCTTCTGCTTGATCATCAAGACCATCCATCAGAGATAGGTTCCTAAAAAAAAAGTAACACAAATTTATACACAAAAGGGGAAATAAAGGAAATGAAAAATATGCACAGAAACTAAACAGATAATAAACAGATAGTTGGACCGAAGTCCCCGGCAACGGCGCCAAAAACTTGTTGGGCAAAACAGTGGTGAACTATCTGCTAACTATGGGCAGTGAACCCAATCATTGTAGTACAACAAGGTCGTATCCACAGGGACTTCGTAACTATCTAGCTAATTATAAGCTTAGTAAATGTGCAAGAGGATATATACAAAAGTGCATAAATGTAAATTGTTTTGGGAGTTTTGTTGGTTGGATAGATAAATCGGAAAACGAAGGAAAGCAGTAAAACTAGACTAACTAATCTAGGATAGGTGTAGCTCGGGATGGATATTTGCACCCGTCCTCCCTTTACTACCAATGGTCAATTCTCGAACTCATGGCTAAACAACGGGAACGCTAAACTAACTAATATCCTAATCAAGGTCTACTAATCCTAACCAACAGAATGGAACCTGGTGGATCTTCCAAGTACCTAGTCAATTGATGGCATTAAGCACAAATTCCCCTTAAGTTGCAGTGTAGTCTAATCTCGAAATCCTCGATATTAGAATGCACTGATTCAGTCCTCACGGTCTAGATTTCTATCTCAGAATCACATGTTGACAGAAATCCACAATAATGCTCAACTAATCGGTAGGCCAAACCAACCAGTTTAACACATAGTGCTAATAATAATCAGCAACCTAGAATCTATCTCAGAATCTCATTTCAACAAATTCAAGGCAAACCAACCAATTTCACACAAAGATAACAAATTGGGCAAAACCCTCAACAAATCCCCAAATCATGGGTGACAAGTTCAAGAGCCACAAACACACAATCGTTATCGGTATTCAGCACACGAACTGAAATAAAACCATAAACGAGTTCAAGAATCTACAATGGAGTTTAGGGATTTTGGGGCAAAATCCCCAAATCCCAAGCTACAAGGAGACTACTCAAGCATTGAAGCTACAAAGGAGAGAAAGGAGGAAGAAATAGCCATTAATGGAGGTGGTTGAGCTCTTGAATGAGGTGAAATCTCTCCTCTTCCTTCTTTCTCTTCTCCTCTCTTTTTCTCTTCTTCTGTCGCCTCTACCGTCGCCTGGAGTCCAGGTCTCGACCTCCCTCTCTTTCCTCCTCTTTTCCCCTTTTAAAATCTGATTTCTGGGCAAATTTTACGACCGACCGGACTTGCGACCGGACTTGCAAGGTCGGTCGGAGTCAGTAGCGATTTTCGGACGCGTTTTTAAGTTCGACCGGACTTGCGACCGGACTTGCAAGGTCGGTCGATTCCAGTAGCTTGTAAAAACGCGAATCTGGGCAAAATTTCGACCCGACCGGACTTGCGACCGGACTTGCAAGGTCGGTCGGAGTCAGTATAACTTCAAAACGCTGTATCTTCTTCGTTTTAACTCCGATTTTGGATCCGTTTGCGCCCACGCGTTCCTCTCTTCGTCTACTTTACTCCTAGCTATGTTAATCCTCCTGTTTAAACAATAAATGTGTGAAACACCAATGAAACACAAAACTAGAGGAAAACAAGCTAGAGTGGAGAAATGAGCATGAAAAGTGTTGATTAAACATATGAAATACACCCCTAAAACATGCTCATTTGGACACTCATCAAAAGGCAAGGGTAGTTGCCTTGCTGTAGCCTTCTGTACTTACCTGATTGGGTCTCAGAGCTCCTGTCTCGATTTCCCCAGCTATCCTGGCTCTCCTTTTTCCTTCGATGACCTACTTGTTGCAATTCCATCTTGCGTTCCTCCTTCCTCCGCCGAAGCTATAACCGTCGTCCAAGTTACGAGGCTAGATTCCTCCGCCGAGTTGTACCCGTTGTCCTGGTTTGCGAGGCTATTTTTGAGAATAGTACGGTGGTTCTAGTGGTGGTGGTCTGGCGGCGGACCCTGGGAGACTAGTGGGAAGGAGATAGGCCATGACGGTTAGCGAGAGGAGAGAGGACATCTCTGTCAGTTTCTCCCTTCAACAAATGAGTGGCCGAAAGTTCCCACTTCAAACCAAAATGAATTTGAGAAAGAGAGAAACCGGTCTTTCCAACCAAACTTTTAACAGCTTTGCTTCTTTTTTTAAAAAGGGTCAACTGCTTTGGTTCAATTGACAGATTACAATTTGACTTGTAAAGAAACCGGCCTATCCAACCAAAAGAGAGAAACCGGCCCACGTTACGAATTAGCTTAGAACTAAAATTATAATTAAAATGTGACAATTGATATACAAATTACAAGTACATATGGGAGGTTTATTTTTGAAATCAGGGAAGTGAGAGTAGGATTATCAAAGAACATTCTCTCATATTTCTCTTTCTTCCACCTTATTTTAAGAATCATATCTAATTTTTAGTAATATGAGAACTCACATATTAGTTTTAATTTGTTTCTTTTTTATATATGTGGAGCATTATAATTGGAATATAATCAGTGGGATCCATATTTAGGTTTTAAGAGTTTTTGTGGAAGAACTCTCATGGGTTCTTAATCTCCCTCCTCTTTTTTATTTATACCTCATATTTTTATTTTATTTTTTTTAACTAAGAACCCTTTAAAAACCACTAATAATCATGGTCTGAGATGTTGCCGCAATTTGATTTGAGATTTCTACAGTCTATTTTTAAATGCAAATTTTATGAAATTTTTTTTCTCTTTGCTAGTACATGCTAGCTCGATATAAAATTTTGATTAAATATATATTCAGAGTAAAGATTAGCTTATACATTTATCATTTTATTTCATGCCATCAAACTCATTAAACATTTTGGGTTAGGACACATTCACATGCATGCTTATATAATAATTATATGAACTTGAAGTAATATGATCATTAATTGTTACTAATATTAGTTTAGCTTATCTCATAACATGAGCACTTACCGTTTACAATCATGTTGGATTATTAATGTGGTGGGGCATATCTCTCACCTACTTTCTCTCACTAACAGAGTCGGATTAATTTCTAAATTCTGTAACTCAGTTAAATCATTACGGTAGTAAGTATAGTACCTAACTGAATCTTTTGCTTATAAATCGAAGAAAGATTATCAATCATAGCACTGCGTCACAAGTGACGATAGAAAACATATCAATTTATTACTTGCTATGTGCATTGAGCTCGTTTGGGAACAGCTTCCAGTAGCAGACAGTTTCTCAATTTCTAAAATCAGTAGGGTTCCACCAAACACCCAAAACCAGTAGCTGACAACTTCTGTAAAATCATCAGCTGACAGCTTCTCAATTTTCAGCAACAGGACCTAACAATTGTCTCTACTTTTTAAAACTATCAGCAGACGTTCCACCAAACACCAAAACTAACAACTGACAGCTTCTATAAAACCATCAGCATACAACTTCTCAATTTCTAGCAGCAGGACCCAACAACAGCCCCATCAGCTGTTAATGGGTTAGTTCAGGCCATTGGAGCGTACAAATCAGAGAGAGAAAGAACCATCAGAATATTGCAATAAAGTGTCAGGCTGACATAATTATCATGCATGCAACGAGTATGATTTGAGAGGGGTGTGACTGCCTTTAATTTAATGATATTCATGTTTGGTTGAGTATTTCAAAGTCTACAGATGGACGGTGTGGGACCTTGTACAGGCTGCAGCATGGGAATGTTTAGCATGTTTTATGATTGCTGTTGTGGTTAGACTTTTGAGTGACTGTTGGCCCTTTTATTGCAAGTCAATTTTAAACTATTGACTGTGCTATTGAGTTCTTTTCTTTTCTCAAGTGTTTATCTTTTGGAGTGACAAAATGACGTTTTAAAACTACTACTTTCTACTTAATTGAGTGTCTTGTTTGTTTTATTTCATGAAATTAAATTTTATATAGTTTATAATATAATGAAATCATATGTAAAACTTAAAATTTTAAAATTATTTTATTTTATATATTAAATATTAAAATCAAATAACATATTTAAATAATGAATAAGATGGTCAATCCACGACTCAAAGAGTAATTTATAACTTCATTCTTTTGTTAGTAGACAATTGATAACTGATTTAAGTAAGTTGGTAGTTAAAGTTGTAAAAAATTAATATGAAATTAATACAACTCCGTGAAATATAAAAACAACTAACCAATCAAACTCAGTTCTATAAAACTCAAAATAAATGGATCCTACATGGTTCTATGGCCTTTAATTCAACCTCGGATGCCTCGTAAGTGGCACTAGCAAAGGAAAGTTTCCGGTGCAGTAGCCTAAAATGCTGGCATAAATTTCTATATATAAGTAACGGTAATAACATTCTTTCGAATTACTATATGCATATATAAAAGTGGCCACACTACTAAAATCAAGGTTTGTAGTAACGAAAAATATCATTACCAAAAATTTTAATTTTTTTGTAACGATAAAAGTCGTTACATGTCGTTGCAGGAGATGCGTAACGAAAGATCAAATTATTTATCGTAACGACTTTTATTCGTTATTAAAAGTTATATTGTTACTAAAAATATTATTTTGTAACAATTATATTGCTACTGTAGTCTTAAATTTATTCAAGTCTTTAGTACTATCTTTGGTAACAAAATACTTGTAACCAATAAAATATATGATAACTATTTAAAGTCGTTACAAATACCTTCATAAAAAAAAAACAGGTTTTTACTAGTGTGGCATGATAAAAGAAAGTATTTGAAATCAGTAATTGCTTCATAACTGAAGAGGGCAGAAATATGACGAAGACAGAAGGGCCAGGACGGCCCAGATCTCGGGCCCTGACCCAGACCCCGGGCCTCCTTCAGGACCCGGTTCAAGCTCCAATTTGGGCACCAAGCATCAATCGGATCCCGGCCCCATGACCGGGTCCCGTAGACCGGCCCCACGCTCCATGACCGGATCCCACATCCCACACTTTTGGACCGGAAGGCTTTACAAGGAGAGAAGTGCCAAAGTTAGGAGGGCTGCTCTAATGAAGTAATATCACATGTACAAGGATTGAGAGATAGACTTCACTCTGGAATGTCTATAAATAGAGATAGGGGGCTCATTTGTAAGGGGACACAACATTGAGAAAACACTAGAGAGCTCTCTAAACTTGTAATACTTAGGGAAAGAATAAAGATATTGTCAAGAAGTGAATGTAGGCCGAATCATTAGCCGAACCACTATAACTCTCGGTGTTCTACCCGTTTGTAAGACCGAGGGGATGCATTATGTCTTTTCAATAACCACAAAGTCATATGATCACAGAGGAGGAAAATCGCTTCTCGGCTTTTTTTTTCTTTCAAAGGTTTCGTTGAATGCAACTGGCCCATTTCTGGTTTTTCCACTGGCTTCATCACTGCATGGTTGTTCCCACCACTGACATACTGAGCAAAATTTGGATTAAGCAAATTTGTTTTGTTTGACCCACCAGCAGCGCATCTTCTACTTTCCATAAGGGTGGCAAAGGAGGACATGCGGTGGAGAGAGACGGTGGTGGTCGTTTCTTCGATTCGAACTGGTAGAGGAAGACAAGAGATGAAGAGCGGCGGCGGTGGTTGCTCCTCGGGAATCTTGCGTTCTGTGGTGGTGTCGCTGGCGATGTGGCCTGGGTTTTTTTTTTTGGCGCTAGTGTTGCATGCTCATGATATATGGTGGTGTGGAAAAGTTCAATCCGACACCATCCTTTCTAGCAATTCCTCCACCCAGTTCAATAATAAAGCTGAAGGTTATTCATCGGAGGATGGATACCTAGCCAATTGCGGAGCTAGAGGTGCATGTCGGTTTTGCATGCTGGTGTTCCAGATTTGGATGACGGGGGGCTGGTTTGGTACCGCTGCAAATACCACCTAGACATCACTACAGGAGGACTGTAACTAAGACTTTGGGGTTGATGACCGAGACCACCATGATGGATGTTTGAAAGGGTCACAGGCTCGGCACAACTCTTGAATCCACTATACCACTGAATACTTTGTTGGTTGCGAGAGTAGTATCTGTTGTTTGTTTTTTATTATATCTTTGTTGTCTTTTGGTTTAGGTTGTGAAATACCCCAAACTTAAGTATAGTGATTAAGATAATTCTAATCCGTATTTAAGAGCCTAATAATGCTAGGAGTAATATTGGTAAGGAAAAATAAATCCAAAAGAAATAAATAAACGTTAAAAAGCGGAAAACGCTAAATAAGCGTTAAATAACCATAGGAGGTATGAGACCTCGGTTAGCGTATTATATGGATTCTAAAGGTTTAATAAGACCTAAATAATATATGGGAACAAACTCCCGAAGAAAACGGATCCAAATAATGTATTAAAAGCGTAAACGAACCTTAAAGCGCGTTTTTCGAGAGAAACCGGGAAAACGCGACTTTAAGCGGGTCAAATAGACTCGTAACAGTGTTGGTCAACTAAATAATCATTAATGAATATTAGTGAAGCTTTAGAACCAACAAATTAATTAAACGAGAAATTCCGGAAAACGGGTACCGGTTAGTAAAAACTGTAACAACCGGGAAGTGTGGGGCGAGAATGCAAATAAACAAAGTTAGTGTGTCCACTTTTGCAAATAAAAAGCAAAAATCTGTAGAGGGGCATGTGGGTAGCCGATGGACTCCTCTCCCCCACTCTCTTTATTTCTCTCTTATTAGCTAAAAGACAAATGAAATAAGTAGAAAAGTAGAAAAAGGAAGTGGGGCTCTCTCTCTCTTCCATCCCTCACCCTCTCTCACGTATTCACCCTCCTCCTCTCTTCATTTCCTCCTCTCCTGCGACAGCATGGAAACATTGAGGAACCACACTCAACTCTCTCTTCTCTCCTCTTGTCCAAGCTCAATCCTTGTCCAAATTCAACAAAAATTGTACCATGAAATCCCCTCACCAAGGAGAACACTTTCCTCCTTTCAAAAAATCGAAAAACAACCAACTTCATCTCCATGGGTGTGCTGCATTTGAAGCTTGAGTACCACCATAGAAGCACCTCACTCCTGTCATTTGAGGGTGGGAAAAAACGTTTTGAAAAAACCATTTTCTAGGCCTTGTGGGCAAAACGAAATTCAACTAAAACCTTGTTTGGTGCCTCTTTGCTCTAGCCGATTTTGGCTCCACTTTGGGTGTTGGAATCATGCCTTGGTTGCTGTCCACCACTCTATCCATCTATTGGAAGGTAATGCTTCATTCTAAACCTAAAACAAGCATAAACCCTAGGTTGGTAAAATAGTTTTCTAAGTAGTTGTGTATATTGATATGGGCTGTAGCATTGGTGTGTGAACCCCATTGGAACCGAGAACAAGAGAGAAAGAAAAAAAGGAAGAAGAGAAGGAAAGGAAGGAAAAGAAAACTAGCAAGACAAGGTAAATGCTCTTACCTTGGGTTAGTTTGTGTATTACATTGTAACAGATTTTAAGTATCTAACAATGAAGAATGTATGAAGTATGAGTAGTAGTAATGGGGTAATGTATTGGAGAAGAGAATGTAACAGTTTTTGGAGTAGTAAAAATGAGTAATGTATTGCGTAATGAGTAGTAAGTATGATGTAATATGATGAGAAATGATATTGAAACAGTTTTGAAGTTTTTAAATGAAGTTTAAAAGCTTGGGAAAAACCATGGGTAGTATGTGTATGTGTGCAGGAATTTATGTTGTCGTAGTAGTATTGAAATGTGAGTATAATATGTTGTATAAACAGGTGGTGAGAATGAAAATGTGTGAGCTGAAATAACATGTGGAGAATGTTAAGAATATAGGGGAGACTATGTCAAATTTCATCTAGAAATTTGAAGACTTAAGTGTTTAAGAAGAAGAAGTAAACTGGGTAGTGACTAGTTGTATTTGGAGGGGTTGGAAAGGAGTGTTGAGTATCCTAAAACGGATTTTTGATATGAGATTGTAAATGGGATGAGACTAGGTTGTGAACTAATGTATTTAAGATGCTAAGAGTGGCATAGGATGAGGGAGTATTGGAGTATAAGAGTTAAGGTAAAAATCTGTAGCATAATGTGGAAAACCAAAATCTGTAGCATTAGTGTGAAGAAAAAAATAATGTAAGTGTTGAATTGAGATGATGAAGATTGGTGTAAGTTGTGTAGGAATTGAGTAGCAAGTTTGGTGGATGAATTAAGGTGATTTAGAACATCTAAATGAGTGGTAAACATGTAGGGAAGTATTGGTAAAGATTGGGGAAACAATGGGTAAAGAAACACCCAAAACAGATTTTAAAACTGAAGTACTGGGCCGGACCGACCTCAGGACCGAACTTGCAAGGTCGGTCGAGCCCAGATTTACAAGACGGGAAACCTTCTGGAATCGACCGACCTTGCGACCGGACTTGCAAGTTCGGTCGGACCAGAAATTTCTCCCGTCAGAAACCTTCTGGAATGGACCGAACTTGCGACCGGACTTGCAAGTTCGGTCGGCCAGAAAAATTTCCGTAATGCAAGCTACTGGAATGGACCGACCTTGCGACCGGACTTGCAAGGTCGGTCGGGCTAAAATTTTCAAATACGAAACTTACTGGACTGGAACGGACCGACCTTGGGACCGGACTTGCAAGGTCGGTCGGGCCCTGGAATATTTACACGATGTAGCCTACTGGAATGGACCGGACTTGCAAGGTCGGTCGCAAGTCCGGTCGAGTAAAAAAAAATAAAAAAATAAATAAATAAATGTTTTAATTATATGATATAGTAATCATATGTACATGTATATATGCCTACATACACATATGTATATATATGTAGCAATACACCATTAATGAAGTAGTAATGGTAAGAAAGTAAGTAAATGAGTAAGGAAGCAAGCTTAAGAAGTAATGAGGAAAAGAATGGTTTTGTAACCAAGTATGAATGTAAGGGAGTAGTAAGTAAACATTGAGAATATCAATGAAGGAGTAAGTTAGATCAATAATAAACCATTGATCATACTACTTCATGCATGTATAGGAATCCAATAGTTGATCCTCGAAGGAGCCGGTAGTGCGGATACAACGGTGAACGGTATGATTTCTTCATGCTCTGTATCCTAACCTGGTTATCCCGATTTGTGTGCTTATGCGATCACCAATAAGATAAATGCACGAATCGGACTTATACTGCACTTAACTGTGTTTGAACTATTTTGTTCTTGTTGTATCTTCTTGAACAATTAGTTTGTATAATTCATGAAATGAATGAATGGAATTGAGAAGTATGTGTAAGTATTGTGTACTTGAGTATTGTATGTATGTATGGAAATGAAGTATTGACTTCTACTAATTCCTAACATTCTAACTCCTAACTTGAGTAATGAGCAAATGGAATGAGTAGAAGTCCGATATAGTTTCGGCCACGCGTGAGGATAAGGAAACACAAGAGGTTGGATCCGAATCCTGGCTGTAATCTTTTCCTTGGACCAATTCCCTTGAATGGGTAGCAACCTGGATTAGTGGGCCACCCTAAAGCCCGGTGGTGGGATGTAGTAATCCCTGCCCGGAGGTCATACCGACTTAACTGGAAGTAAAGTATGTATGAAGTAAGTATTGTATGTGTATTGGTCTTGACTATTGTAAGTCATCGACCGGAAGTAAAAGAGTATCGAACACCCGATAAACCCGGGTGTGTAATGAAGCTAACTGGACCTTGTATGTATTGGAGAATTGTATCTCCGTATTGCGTATTGGTTATGTAATGAGTATGTATTGTGTATGTGTATTCTGGAAATGGTAAGTAAGCATTGGTAGACTTGTATTGTCTTCCAAGCATGTATTGTACTGTGCGTATGTATGTATACCTTGTGTAGTATTGTAGTATCGTGAATGAAAGCATGTATGTATGTATGTATGAATGTATGTATTGCGAACGAATTGCATGCATTCGACCAAATGGTCGGCGTACCTCGCTCAGTACGCGGGGTATGTGGTTATCATATTCAGCGTAAGCTGACCCCCTCGGGGGAACATTTTAGTGTGCAGGTACCGGAGCGAATACGGTCAAGGTAAGAGACCGGCGACGCGCTTGTAATTAGAAGTATCTAGTTTGTGAGGAATGGGTAGTAGATTGACTCCTAGTGAGTATGTATGAATTTGGGAGAAGTATTGCATTGATTTGGAACCTAGTGAACTCGGTATGCGTAGTGTATTTGTACAGAATTGTGGAGTATTGTATTGAATGGAGTAATGTATCGAATGGAGTACTGTAGTATCCAGTATGTAATGAGAGTATGTATTGTATTAAGTAGTACTCGGATGTTCCGGTCCATCAGACCGATGCTGTATGTGGAAGTAGTAGCCTTGTTAGTCATGTGGGTGACTAACGGCATTGTATCACCCGATGTATGTAAGTATGTATCCGCTGCGTGACTCGGGAAGCACGAGAGGAGATTGGACGGTAATGATTGAATTAATAGTAGGGGTGTTACAAAAAGTGGTATCAGAGCGAAGTATCGCTCTGATGATGGAAATACCGAGTTTAGGAATACCGAGTTAGGAATTAGAAGCTTAGGGCTAAGGGCTAGAGTTAGCATTAGAGATATGCTAGTTAGGAACTACCGGTGAGTACCGGATGCCTACAATACCAGTCCGCCCGCCGCAAACCCCACTGTATAACTTGGGAAAGGACGCCAGAGAGAAGAAAAGTCTTCTCATACTCGGGGGAACCCGATCTGGCAGTTGTGAAGCAATCACACGGTAAACAAGAACCGACACGTAGTAGATTCCAAGAAATGGAAGACCCGGAAGTGGATCCCGGTTGAACAACAATAGCCGCACTCAATAGCGGTAGTATAAACACTCCAACCACGAGGAGGCTATAACTTGCAACAGCATGGGGCGACATGCTTAGCAGTCGCAGAACCTAGCTTAACAACCAGTAACAGGAAAAGAAGCACTAACCGTGCAACGAAATGGAAACAGGAACAGTAATGAAACCCGAGACACAAGTCTACGGGACAACAGTAGTAGCCAAGCAACACCACCAACGGTGAGCTAGCTGGCTAAGGACACAGTCGAGAGTGACTGACTCCAAGATTACAACGCCAAAAAGGTTACAAACCTGGCCAACATAGCTGGACAGCTACAAGAATATTCACAAGATATAATCTGATGTAACTACGACCGTAATGCCTAAACCAAAACAGGATCAGTAACCACAACAAACGTGTGGGAACAAGCAATAAGGAACAACACAACCAAGTCAAAAGGGAAGTACCCTGATCAATGACAGCCATGTCAAACTCACTGAGAAGTTACTCAGAAGAGTAATTAACCTAAGTAAAGGATCAATAAGATCAAGGGAAGAGTCGACAAGACTACCAAACGCAAGCAGAAATCCTACCAAGATTGGTATAGGATTACTCAAAAACCACCAGTACCACGCACTTGCCACGGCAAGTGCAGTAAGAACATGAATATGTGAAGGAACACTAACATGTCACGAGTGCATGGTAGTGTACGGTGACCGTAATGAAGCAGCTACAGGATCACACATCCTAACAACTAGAAGTATGGAACCTTAGAAAGGCCTAACGGCCGGATCACTGTAGTTAGAACATACCAGTCAGCGGGAAGCTGGACTTGGTCAAGATTTCAAACAGGGCTATGCCATGAAGAATTTCTTTAAACACCGAACTGTATTTTTCAAAACCAAGTTTTCTTTCAAGACCACAACCTTTCTTTAAAACCTTGGATTTTAAAACCAAACCAACAAATTACGGTGAGTATCATAGAATGATACAAGAGGAGTTGACAACAGAATACTTCACCTAGGCGTGTGACGAACGCTACGAGTGTACCCAATTACGGGATGTGGGACAACCGCACTCCGAAGGAGCTTGTGGGCCTGACAAGTAGTCGGGTAAGTGGTAACGTATCAATAAGGTACCCCACGTATGTATACATGTAGTGTACAAACACGGGAAGTAGTCAACTCCGTTCTACGGACCATGAGTAAACGCAAAGCAGAACAGCTGGACACCTCAGGCGAGCAAGGAGAAGGAACTCCACTAAATAACAAGTATCAAGGACTCAGAGAATCCATCTGAAGATGAGGAACACGGATTAAGAAGCGCAAAGAGCGCCGACTAGTGAGCATAGACATTGGGTATGTCTGAAAGACATCAAGTAAATACACGACAGCTGGAGAGCATACCCAGCCTAAACACAGTAAGGCAAAAGCCTAACGTGGGCACCACAACGACCAACAAACGGGACGGAATTCCCAAGAACAACTACAAAACTACCAAAGAACATAATCCATCATGGAAGAGGATATTGGACCTAGTATTAAACACTAGAGGAAGGTATAAACAGTCTACCCAAGAACGGGAGACATTACAACCCAAAAAGGGAATAGCTCAAATACAATACCGCAAGGCGGTATAGTAGGCACAACATATCATAAACATGAGCCGGATGTAACGGCATAACCAACAACACCCAGGAGCAATCCTTGAAGGGTGTCTAGATTAACAACAGTTGAATGAAGCAGCATAATAAAAGCACGGAGCTGGAACGCACACTCGGTTAAGACACCGAAGGGATTTCACTTAACAGGAAATGCCCTAAATTACTAAGAGGCACTGATTAACACCGGAATGCCTAAAGGGTCTCCTATGAACGGAAGCGTGATGTCACGACTTACCATGGAGCCTAGTAATACCTCCAACCTACGGAGTATACATGGAGTAGAAACATGTGTAAGCAGCTTGCGAAGAGCATAGCTTGCAGCAATAAGGCCAAATGGCCACAAACCAAATACGTTGTGTAAACTGAAATGGTTGCAAAACCACACCAGTGGATAATAAGACTTACAAGAAATATTATCCCATATGACAAGAAATCAACAACTGGACCACCAATTTAAACCCAACCTCTTGAGCGGCTTGGAGTAATGGTCAACTCGGCGTCACTGTCACTAGAGCATCAGTCTAGTATGCAGTTGACAAGCTTTAACTACTTTCATGCCTCCTGTAGCAATGATAACACAGGGGCATAGAAATCGGGATAAATGCCAACATTGGCCTAGTCCGCGTCTGGACACTACGGAAAACTCGAGGAAAAGTACCCTTCGTTAATCGAAGACCACCAAGGTGGTGAAGACGTGAACCTTTAGAAGGGGCTTCCATCTACTATAACAACAAAACTTGTACGTGTAGATACTGCCAAGAGACGAATAAGGAAGTGAGATTTCCAACCCACCACGCCTACGAGAGGCTGTGGACTGTAGAAGCACATCGCTTAAGAGCATTGACGCTCGAAAGAGTAAGCATACTCCTTATGCACCCAATCATGTGGTGAACCATTATATAAATACTTACATGGTAAACCTTGTCATGAGACCTATGAGTGGAAACACACCCCTCAACGAGAACTTTCACCTATCCGTGATAGAACACTCTCTAATTAGAGAGCGGGACCAGAAAACCCTTGAAGCTCCTTGGGATGTCCCGGTAATGTATATGCAAAAGTAAAACTGCATAGCTAGAGCCTATGATCAATGCTCAGCACTATGAGACAGTAATTGTCAAAAACAATCAATGAGTGTGCACATGGCATACCATGAATGACCGGCGCTCAAGAGAGCTTGTAACCTGATAAACCACTTCATCCTTGGCCAACCAAGTTATTTGGAAAACTATATCATTGAGGAAGTAATGTGAGGTAAGCTAACCTACACATGAAACCTAAACCGAAATAAAATATCTCCACATGAGGAAGATAATAACATGGTGGTACGCTACGGCAACTGTCATACATATGAACTAGGATCTCCTAGTGTATTTACACCATAAGGAAATGGTACAACGGTAAGAATACGGTGCGCAACAAGCGACCTCTATGAGGAAGTAGTAGACAATGACATGAAGAACAAGTATGGAAAACAATCAGAAATATTCCTTCCTATCACATAAGTGACTTACTGTCAAGCGTTCACGCCTCTGCACTCTGTATGACTGAGTGTTTTGGTATTGCACTGGTACAGCTAATGATCTAATGGGATGGCTGCGGATATGGAGAATGTAAACAGTAGTAAATCTTCCTTTTCACCACAACCATGGCATAAGCCAGTCAAACATTCTTAGCAACAGATCGCATGAAGAGTGTAAAACGCACTATCAATCACAAGAGGTGAATTCCATTGGAATAAAAAGGTGAAAGGAGATGTAAGAAAGTCACTTGGATCGACGCATTGAGAATGCAAGGTCATACAAGCAAAGAACACTTGTACTGAACCAGAAGAACTGGTGTAATTCAGAAGTTAGTGACAACAGAGGAAGCACTACAACTAGGTAGTGACTTAACCTCGCCCGACAGCAAGTCGGAGGAACTTAGTGAATAATCGTGGGAGTACGAATAATGTATAATAGATTACCAGAAAGCTGGATCTAAAACTCATTGAGTTCAAACAGCGGTAAAACAATACCATACTGTAGTAAACCTTATTCCCATAATAGAGGGATAGAAAGGTGATGTATAGCACATTAAGGATAACATGAAGGGTGAGTAACCCAAGTTATCAGGGTCGCGCAGCAGAAGCTAGTGGGCCCTAACTAAGAAATGTGATACACCTAGTAAGTACGAAAGAATGGCTATTAATGCCTTGATGCTCAATAGGCTAGAACTGAATTAATTAGGAGTTAAATAAACTCATGTACGAATCCTCGGTGCAAAGACCAAACCATTGGTATGGTTAAGACCCTTTGACCAGAGCATATTGTATAGTATATCGTAATGAAGCTAAACGCTTCAGATTGCCCAAATCAAGTAACCAATGTTTAATAGTAACATATGGTAGATTACGTGGGCGTAATCCCTTTTTAAGGGGGGTAGAGCGAAAACCGCTTAATACAAGTTTTATAAATAAAACACATAAAACTATAATGTGCATAGCACAAATGAGAATTGATTTAATGATTGGTACTTATGTTAGATAAACATACGTATTCATTCATATTGTAACTGTGGTAATTGGGCACAAGAGATGCGAATACCATAGGATGAATATACCCATCTTGTAACCGCAGTGTAGAAGTATTAGTAAAGAGGAGCATAGTAACTCTTGGGGAAACGAGAATCCCTGTAGTGTGTGCCTATCTGAGGTTAGACATGGTATTACGATGCATGAGTCGGTATAAAACCGATGTATAACCTAGAGGAAATTGAGTTCCCTAGGTGATTGTCTTGAGACAATTGAGAATGAGTAGTGGACGGAGCTCCACAAGTATTGTATTCTTAAAGAAGTAGTACGGATTGACTATGAGTAGTAAAGGATTGTAACCATGAGTAGTGTATTCGTAAGTATGTTATTGGAAGTAAATCGAGGACAACCGAATTTCCTAAGTACTGTAGTCCTTAGCTAGAATATTTGAGATGAAAGAGAGTAGTGAATGGAGGTAGTAACAGACGATGAAATGAGTATGTAGGTATTGAATCTTGAAGCAAGTATTTGGAAGTAGAGTGAGGATGATTGATGGACTGAATTCCATCCTTTGGAGATGTGTGAAATTGTAATCACGACTAGGCAGAGTAAAAAGATAGAAAATTGAAATAATCAACTATCCGTTTGTTGAAACTGATGTGGGAAGTCGAACTTGATCCTGATCAGATCGAGGGAAACCGAACACGAATTGGGGTGGAAAGATAGTGCAACACTGATGCTGATCACATCAGGGTTGAACGATTCTTGAAGCTCCCCTTAAGTGGTCACAAGAATCACATAGGATAGAAGTAATGAATATAAATTGGAATTTGAAGTTGTGTGCTTTAGGAAAATTTTTAATTGGTAGTAGTGAAAGAATTTCCTTTAGTACGTACCGAAGAAGACAGTAAGGTAGTATGTTGTATTGTTCCAAGGGCAGCGGGACGTAGAGGAGTCCTGTGTCTAGATGACCTTGGTGCCTGAAGGATTGTATGTGTATTGCATTGCTTTGGGGATAGCTTTGCACTGTATGTACGTATAAATCTTGTAATGTGGAACCAGATGGTGGGGCGTGATGCGGATGGAAGTAAGCATAGTATACTTGTATTGTATGGAATGTGGAGACCTGAAGTAATGAATTCAGAAATTGTAAGGAGGAAGAATGAACGACCTTTGGCATAGACAAGTAAGAATGAGCAAGTATTGGAAATCCTATAACCTTGAGCAACTTTGGGGACAAAGTTCTTAAGGGGGGTAGATTGAAATACCCCAAACTTAAGTATAGTGATTAAGATAATTCTAATCCGTATTTAAGAGCCTAATAATGCTAGAGTAATATTGGTAAGGAAAAATAAATCCAAAAGAAATAAATAAACGCTTAAAAAGCGGAAAACGCTAAATAAGCGTTAAATAACCATAGGAGGTATGAGACCTCGGTTAGCGTATTATATGGATTCTAAAGGTTTAATAAGACCTAAATAATATATGGGAACAACTCCCGAAGAAAACGGATCCAAATAATGTATTAAAAGCGTAAACGAACCTTAAAGCGCGTTTTTCGAGGAAACCGGGAAAACGCGACTTTAAGTGGGTCAAATAGACTCGTAACAGTGTTGGTCAACTAAATAATCATTAATGAATATTAGTGAAGCTTTAGAACCAACAAAATTAATTAAACGAGAAAATTCCGGAAAACGGGTACCGGTTAGTAAAAACTGTAACAACCGGGAAGTTGTGGGGCGAGAATGCAAATAAACAAAGTTAGTGTGTCCACTTTTGCAAATAAAAAGCAAAAATCTGTAGAGGGGCATGTGGGTAGCCGATGGACTCCTCTCCCCCACTCTCTTTATTTCTCTCTTATTAGCTAAAAGACAAATGAAATAAGTAGAAAAGTAGAAAAAGGAAGTGGGGCTCTCTCTCTCTTCCATCCCTCACCCTCTCTCACGTATTCACCCTCCTCCTCTCTTCATTTCCTCCTCTCCTGCGACAGCCATGGAACATTGAGGAACCACACTCAACTCTCTCCTTTTCTCCTCTTGTCCAAGCTCAATCCTTGTCCAAATTCAACAAAAATTGTACCATTGAAATCCCCTCACCAAGGAGAACACTTTCCTCCTTTCAAAAAATCGAAAACAACCAACTTCATCTCCATGGGTGTGCTGCATTTGAAGCTTGAGTACCACCATTAGAAGCACCTTCACCTCCTTGTCATTTTGAGGTAAAAACATTTTTGAAAACCTATCTTTTTCTAGGCCTTGTGGGCAAAACGAAATTCAACTAAAACCTTGTTTGGTGCCTCTTTGCTCTAGCCGATTTTGGCTCCACTTTGGGTGTTGGAATCATGCCTTGGTTGCTGTCCACCACTCTATCCATCCATTGGAAGGTAATGCTTCATTCTAAACCTAAAACAAGCATAAACCCTAGGTTGGTAAAAATAGTTTTCTAAGTAGTTGTGTATATTGATATGGGCTGTAGCATTGGTGTGTGAACCCCATTGGAACCGAGAACAAGAGAAAAGAAAAAAGGAAGAAGAGAAGGAAAGGAAAAGAAAACTAGCAAGACAAGGTAAATGCTCTTACCTTGGGTTAGTTTGTGTATTACATTGTAACAGATTTTAAGTATCTAACAATGAAGAATGTATGAAGTATGAGTAGTAGTAATGGGGTAATGTATTGGAGAAGAGAATGTAACAGTTTTTGGAGTAGTAAAAATGAGTAATGTATTGCGTAATGAGTAGTAGTATGATGTAATATGAGAAATGATATTGAAACAGTTTTGAAGTTTTTAAATGAAGTTTAAAAGCTTGGGAAAAACCATGGGTAGTATGTGTATGTGTGCAGGAATTTATGTTGTAGTAGTATTGAAATGTGAGTATAATATGTTGTATAAACAGGTGGTGAGAATGAAAATGTGTGAGCTGAAATAACATGTGGAGAATGTTAAGAATATAGGGGAGACTATGTCAAATTTCATCTAGAAATTTGAAGACTTAAGTGTTTAAGAAAGAAGTAAACTGGGTAGTGACTAGTTGTATTTGGAGGGGTTGGAAAGGAGTGTTGAGTATCCTAAAACAGATTTTGATATGAGATTGTAAATGGGATGAGAGACTAGGTTGTGAACTAATGTATTTAAGATGCTAAGAGTGGCATAGGATGAGGGAGTATTGGAGTATAAGAGTTAAGGTAAAAATCTGTAGCATAATGTGGAAAACCAAAATCTGTAGCATTAGTGTGAAGAAAAAATAATGTAAGTGTTGAATTGAGATGATGAAGATTGGTGTAAGTTGTGTAGGAATTGAGTAGCAAGTTTGGTGGATGAATTAAGGTGATTTAGAACATCTAAATGAGTGGTAAACATGTAGGGAAGTATTGGTAAAGATTGGGGAAACAATGGGTAAAGAAACACCCAAAACAGATTTTAAAACTGAAGTACTGGGCCGGACCGACCTTAGGACCGAACTTGCAAGGTCGGTCGAGCCCAGATTTACAAGACGGGAAACCTTCTGGAATCGACCGACCTTGCGACCGGACTTGCA
The DNA here is from genome assembly GCA_023374045.1 of Limonium bicolor. Classification (NCBI taxonomy): domain Eukaryota; kingdom Viridiplantae; phylum Streptophyta; class Magnoliopsida; order Caryophyllales; family Plumbaginaceae; genus Limonium; species Limonium bicolor. Next base: position 39,513 of record JAIOTZ010000806.1, read on the forward strand.
AGTTCGGTCGGACCAGAAATTTCTCCCGTCAGAAACCTTCTGGAATGGACCGAACTTGCGACCGGACTTGCAAGTTCGGTCGGCCAGAAAATTTCCGTAATGCAAGCTACTGGAATTGCGACCGGAAGGTCGGTAAAATTTTCAAATACGAAACTTACTGGAACGGACCGACCTTGGGACCGGACTTGCAAGGTCGGTCGGCCCTGGAATATTTACACGTGCCTACTGGAATGGACCGGACTTGCAAGGTCGGTCGCAAGTCCGGTCGAGTAAAAAAAAAATGTTTTAATTATATGATTATAGTAATCAGTACATGTATATATGCCTACATACACATATGTATATATATGTAGCAATACACCATTAATGAAGTAGTAATGGTAAGAAAGTAAGTAAATGAGTAAGGAAGCAAGCTTAAGAAGTATGAGGAAAAGAATGGTTTTGTAACCAAGTATGAATGTAAGGGAGTAGTAAGTAAACATTGAGAATATCAATGAAGGAGTAAGTTAGATCAATAATAACCATTGATCATACTACTTCATGCATGTATAGGAATCCAATAGTTGATCCTCGAAGGAGCCGGTAGTGCGGATACAACGGTGAACGGTATGATTTCTTCATGCTCTGTATCCTAACCTGGTTACCCCGATTTGTGTGCTTATGTGATCACCAATAAATAAATGCACGAATCGGACTTATACTGCACTTAACTGTGTTTGAACTATTTTGTTCTTGTTGTATCTTCTTGAACAATTAGTTTGTATAATTCATGAAATGAATGAATGGAATTGAGAAGTATGTGTAAGTATTGTGTACTTGAGTATTGTATGTATGTATGGAAATGAAGTATTGACTTCTACTAATTCCTAACATTCTAACTCCTAACTTGAGTAATGAGCAAATGGAATGAGTAGAAGTCCGATATAGTTTCAGCCACGCGTGAGGATAAGGAAACACAAGAGGTTGGATCCGAATCCTGGCTGTAATCTTTTCCTTGGACCAATTCCCTTGAATGGGTAGCATCCTGGATTAGTGGGCCACCCTAAAGCCCGGTGTGGGATGTAGTAATCCCTGCCCGGAGGTCATACCGACTTAACTGGAAGTAAAGTATGTATGAAGTAAGTATTGTATGTGTATTGGTCTTGACTATTATAAGTCATCGACCGGAAGTAAAAGAGTATCGAACACCCGATAAACCCGGGTGTGTAATGAAGCTAACTGGACCTTGTATGTATTGGAGAATTGTATCTCCGTATTGCGTATTGGTTATGTAATGAGTATGTATTGTGTATGTGTATTCTGGAAAATGGTAAGTAAGCATTGGTAGACTTGTATTGTCTTCCAAGCATGTATTGTACTGTGCGTATGTATGTATACCTTGTGTAGTATTGTAGTATCGTGAATGAAAGCATGTATGTATGTATGTATGAATGTATGTATTGCGAACGAATTGCATGCATTCGACCAAATGGTCGGCGTACCCTCGCTAGTACGCGGGGTATGCGGTTATCATATTCAGCGTAAGCTGACCCCCTCGGGGGAACATTTTTAGTGTGCAGGTTCCCGGAGCGAATACGGTCAAGGTAAGAGACCGGCGCGCGCCTTGTAATTAGAAGTATCTAGTTTGTGAGGAATGGGTAGTAGATTGACTCCTAGTGAGTATGTATGAATTTGGGAGAAGTATTGTATTGATTTGGAACCTAGTGAACTCGGTATGCGTAGTGTATTATCTTGTACGGAATTGTGGAGTATTGTATTGAATGGAGTAATGTATCGAATGGAGTACTGTAGTATCCAGTATGTAATGAGAGTATGTATTGTATTAAGTAGTACTCGGATGTTCCGGTCCATCAGACCGATGCTGTATGTGGAAGTAGTAGCCTTGTTAGTCACGTGGGTGACTAACGGCATTGTATCACCCGATGTATGTAAGTATGTATCCGCTGCGTGACTCGGGAAGCACGAGGAGATTGGACGGTAATGATTGAATTAATAGTAGGGGTGTTACAGTTGTGCTCGGGTATGAGCTTAAGGGGAGAATTCCATGAGAAACTTAGATTAGGAGTTTGTGAAGAAGCTAGGCACGCTTCTAGCGACATAGTCTCGTTGGTCATTAGAGAAGTATACTCCTAGATGGAGTATGACGTGTAAGCCGGTTAGAGGTCTTGAATCTCCTGTTGGAATGTTACTAGGGATCATCTCCCATCAACTAGCGGTCTCCTATTAGTTAAGGGGCTGCTTGGTGATCTACCTGCTAGTTGGGCCATTAGAATTGTACTAATATCCTAATTTATATAATACCCTTTTTCAAAAAAGTCCTATGACCAAGTTTTTGTTCATTCCTATATATTACACTTTACTTTACCTTTCTTTTGATCACCACATACATGTATTTTCTTTTCTTTCACGTTCTACAGATTCCAAACACCATAGAAGAATGTAAAGATCTGATTTTTTTCCTCCTCCTCCCTTTTACGGTTAACATCCCTCTCTCCCCATGACTTCTTCCAATGTCCCATTTAGGAGATTTTATATTTTCATCATTAGATTATGTATAACATAAATCATTATTATACAATCTGTTGACTTCATCTACTTCAGCCTTTTTATAAAGTTTTTTTGGTGTAGTCTTTTTAAGTTGTTTTGATAGTCTAATAGTGCATTTGTAGTTACTTAAAAATTAATATTCACCTTTTTTATTTTAGTTGGACTTATTCAAATTAATCATGTTTAATTAGATATTGTGACATTTATATATCAAAGCTTATTCTATATTTAGTAAATTATAAAGTATTTCATGTATTTTATTTAGAGTAAATTACTGGGAACCTCTTTGAGGTTTTGGGGATAATACTGTTAACCACCTGTGTTTATCATAATTATTGGTAACCACCTTGAGATTACGGTATCTCAGACTACGAGTACATGTACCTTGAAAGGTCACAGTCTTTATTCATTAATCCTTTCTTATGTGTACCTTATACACCATAAAAACCATCCAAATCCACATCCATCAAATGTCTCTTTTTTGAAATAAAAGGTAATGATGTATTAATAATTAGATGTAGCAGTTAAGAAGGATACATAGGAAAACCTATATATCGGATACCGAAGGACTTATAGAAAAGGCTAAAGGAAAGGGGTCGTACAAAAGCTTTGCACGTGCCATACAGAAGTAGTAGAGCCAATCAAACATAAACTAGGTGATATACAATCAACATCTACCAGGGGACAAAATAGGAGGAAGATAGAAAAAGTACACTATGAGCAAAGAACCCTGTCTAACCAGTCAAAATCTGTGATAGAGTCTCTAATCTTCGTCCAAATGGTAGCTTTTGTGGAAACCTTGATGTTGGTGATAATGCGGACAGGGTCTCTAGCTAGACTAGCCATGGCTCGCATGCATCTCTCGATCTAGATGTACTATACCACGTTGGCTAAGGCAGCTCTCCTCACTAAATCGATCGGCCGGTTTCTTCTGCAGTAGTGGAAGATTCAATAAGCATAGTTGCGGAGGCTAGTCTTGTTGGTATGGAGGCCCAACCAATCACAAATATTCTATCAAATTCTGCGTGAGAACCTACATTCAAAAAGTGATGGCGGCTATTCTCTAGAGCATGCTACAGAGCCAACATTTGTTAGCTGGGAAGATGCCCGTGATTGGAGCTTATCACAAGTTTTCAGTCTACCTCTAGAAGTAATCCATAAAATAAATTTGGCCCGCATCCTTTCTATAGGATGCAAAATGCAGTTCGTTCTATCACGGATATTGAACTTCTCTATGAATCAGAGTTGGTAGGAGAAGCCCCCATCCTGCACGATCTTATGCTGGAGTTATTCGATGAAATAGCATGGTCTCTTAGAATGTGGCAACCTTCGGACTTTATATATGATTGTATCAAAAGGCCCGCTTTATCAGAATTTCCTTATGGGCCCGGAAAGAAGAGGGGGACGGGATTGCCTTCTTGGTCCCAGTTCAAGGATGATGAATCTGATCACGATTATGATTTTTTATGCTTTTGATCACGATGATCAATCTGATCACAATGATGAATCTGATCACGATGCTGAATCTGATCCCACTCATTTTTTATTTGATTATTTTAGTTATTTCTTTCTCTATTGATTCTTTTCCGATCGAGATGGATGGATCCATGGATCTAGGTGTCTACCATATAGATCTTGTTCATGGATTAATGAAAATGTGCAAAAGCTTGATTTGCCTCTACCATTCTATGAGTCTCTTCCTTTTTGCGTATGGCGTCGCCACTCCCTTTGGCAGCATCCACTAATTCATAACTTAATTAGAAAGCCATATTTTGACCCAGATGTTTTTGAGATTCCCCTAATAACCAACGAATGACAATGCTTTTCCTTGTTTGGATCCTATTTCAATGGGAACTTGATGAGTCGATCCGCCTACACGTCTTGTTTTTACTGTTATCGGGAGTTACTCGATGTATTGCTTGACGTAAACCAGATAGTGGATTTGTTTCTTTCC
>JAIOTZ010000807.1:0-44002 GCA_023374045.1 Limonium bicolor
ACGTCTAGGTGGAGTATTCTGTTGTCAACTCCTCTTATATCGTTCTATGATGACTTATTGTTAATCTTCTGGTTTGGTTTTAAAATATGGGGGTTTAAAACAAGTATTTGAGTTTTAAAAGAAAAATCTGGGTTTGAAAGAAGGATCCGCATGGCATTTCAATGCCGGTTGATTCTGACCAAGTCTAGCTCCTCACTGACTGGTATATTTCTTACTACAATGGTTGGACCATTAGGCCCTTCCAGGGTTTCATTCTTCAAATCCTTAGGATTTGTGATCTTGTAGTTGCTTCATTGTGATCACGGTGCTTTACTAAGTACTTGTTGTTTACTAAAGATCCCTCCGAACAGTCCTGTTATTACTGCACTTGCCGTGGCAAGTACCAATCACGGTATTGTTTCCTCGCATATTTGGTAGCCTTGTCGGCTCTTCCATTGATCCACTGATCCTTTACTTGGGTTAATTGATCTTCTGAGCAACTTCTCAGTGAGTTCGTCATGGCTGTCGTTGGTCAGGGTGCTCCTCCAATCCTTGGAGATCCTCATTTATTTGTTCTATGTTTTCCTTGTTGCTCGTTCCCACACGTTTACCATGGTTACCGAGCCTTAGCTCGTTTAGGCACTACTTCTGTAGTTGTGTCGGATTATATCCCGTGAACGTTCTCGTAGCTGTCTAAGCATACTGGCCAGGTATTGTAACCTCTTTAGCGTTGTAGTTTTGGAGTTAACCACTCCCAACTACGTCCGTAGTCAAGTAGTATACCATTGGTGGTATTATCAAGCTACTACTGTCCCGTAGAGTTGTGTCTCGGGTTCCGTTACTGCTCCACTATGCGGTTCGTTGTACGGTTGGTGCTTCACTTCCTGCCGCTGCTTGACCAGCCAGGTTCCTATGACTGCTAAGCACGTCGCCCCATGCTGTCGTAATTCCAGTCTCCTTATGGATAGGGTACTCATCCTACCGCTATTAAGTGCGGGTATTGTTGTTCGACCGGGAACCATCCCTGGGATTTCCAATCCTTAGAATCTCCTATATGTTGGATTTTTGTTTACCGTATAATGATTTCACAACTGCCAGATCGGGTTCTCCCGAGTATGAGAGGACTTTCCTTCTCTCTGGCGTTTTTTCCAAGTTATACAACAGGGACTGTGGAGGGCGGGTCTGATGTTGTAGGTATCCGGTACACACCGGGAGTTCCTAACTAGTGTATCTCTAACGCTATCACTCAGCCCTTAGCCCCAAGCTTCTAATTCCTAACTCGGTATTTCCTAAACTCGGTATTTCCAATCATCAGAGCGATACTTCGCTATGATACCACTTTTTGTAACACCCCTACCGCTAATCCCGTCATTACCGTCTAATCTCCTCGTACTTCCATACTTACACAGCGGATACTTCCTTACACAACGGCGGGTGGTACAATGCCGTTGACCACCCACGTGACCAACAAGGCCTACTTCCACTACACATCGGTCTGATGGACCGGAATACCCGAGTACATTAATACATTTCACACTTCAATTCCAAACCGAGTATACATAATTCTCCATTCAATATAATACTCCATACTTACAATACAATATACCGAGTTTACTAAGATCCAAATCCAAATACAACAATTATCTCAAGTCTATACATAATCATTAAGAGTCTAACATCTACCCAATCCTCACGAAACTACATACTTTCCCAAATACATAAGGGTGTTCCGCTTGGAACACCGAAAATTCAAAAGGCTACAAGCTTTATACAATTCTTACTATCCACAAATTACCCCTAGCTAACTAGACATAGCAGCCGGTCTCTTACAACGACCATAACAGCTTCGGGTACCTGGAAAATAAAAATAGTGCCCCAAGGGGCTCAGTTAAACGCTGCATATGAAATCCGCATACCCCGCGTACTAGCGAGGGTACGCCGACTATTTAGTCGAATACATGCGGTTCGTTTTAATCATACATACATGCATGCTTTTATACAATACAATGCATTCAAATTACAAACATACATACATTCAATTCAATACATACAAGGAAGGCAATACAAGTCAACCATTCATACTTACCATAACCCGGCGATACACTTCTCCAATACATACACAATACTTGTTAGCTCCTTTACACACCCGGGTTAATCGGGTGTACGTTACTCTTTTACTCGTGATCAATGACTTACTATAGTCATGATCTTTTTACTCATACAATACTTTACTTACTTACTTACTTACTCAAGTCAAGTCGGTATGACCTCCGGGCAGGGACTACTATATCCCACCACCGGGATTTAGGGTGGCTCACTAATCCAGGATGCTACCCATTTAAGGGGTTTGGTCCATGGAAAAGATTAAGGCCAGGAATCGGATCCAACCTCTTGTGTCTCCTTATCCTCACGCGTGGCCAAAACTATATCGGACTTCTACTCATTCCATTTTACTCAATACTCAAGTTAGGAGTTAGGTGGTTAGGAATTAGTCAAAGTCATTACTTCCGTATCAAGGGTTAATACACTACACAAGTACACATCAAGTTACACATACACTCCATTCTCATCCTTTCATTTCATGAATTATACAAACTGAGAGTTCAAGACATTATAACAAGAACAATATAATACAAGCACACGTAAGTGCATTAAAATCCGATTCTTGCATTTATCTTATTTAGGTGATCAAATAAGCACACAAATCAGAGTAACCAGGTTAGGATACAGGACATGAGAAAATCATACCGTTCACCGTCGTACTCGAACTACGACTTTCCTTCGGTGTTCAACTATCCAAGTCCTATACATACATAAAGTTGTTTGATCAATAACCTATTATTGACCTATTCATTCCTTCCTCAATACTCCTAATGTATACTTACTAGTTCTTTACATTCCTTACTTGATTATAAAAACCATTCATTTCTTAGTACTTCTTAAACTTGCTTCTTACTTGCACACTTACTTTCTTACCATTACTACTCCATTAATGGTGTGCTACTATATGTATATATATACATACATATATATGCATACTATAATCACATATATATATATATATATATATATATATATATATATATATGGTGTGCTACTATATATTTTTGACTCGACTGACCTTACCCAGGGTCGGACCCAAGGTCGGTCGAAGTCAGTGAGTTACATTACGGGAAAAACTCAGGCCCGATCGACCTTGCAAGTCCGGTCCCAAGGTCGGTCCAAGTCAGTGTGTTACTGGGTTCGAAATTTATGACTCGACCGACCTTGCCAAGTCCGGTCCCAAGGTCGGTCAAGTCAGTGACTTCTGGTTTCACATTTTAAGACTCGACCGACCTTGTCAAGTTCGGTCCCAAGGTCGGTCGAACTCAGTAGACTTCCGTCTTTACAACTTAAGGCTCGACCGACCTTGCAAGTTCGGTCCCAAGGTCGGTCCAGCCCAGTACTCTTGTTTTAAAATCTGTTTTCAGTTCCTTTCTTCACCCATTGTTTCCCTAACCTTTCTACATGTTTTAACACTATTTAGACCTTCTAAATCACCTTAGCTCATCCACCAAATTCATTACTCATTCCTAAATCAACTTACCCAATTTTCTCACTTCTTTTCCAACACTTGCACCAGTTTTTCTCTAGTTCATTGTTTGCTACAAATTTTGACTCTATCTTTTGCCATCCAATACTTCCTCAACTAATGCTATCACTAGCCTCCACAAATGCATTATTTCCACTCTAGTACTTCCCATTATCTAGCTCCTCTCCAAATCTGTTTCAAAGTGCTAGACTACTCACTTTAAGCTCTCCAAATACACCTAGTTACTACCTAGGTTATCTCTCTTCTTACACAACTAAGTCTTCTAATTTCTAGACAAATTTGGGCAGAGTTTCCCAAATAATTTTCACTTTGCCCACATACCATTTCTGTAACGACCCCAAAACCGGCCTAGGAGTTAGGGCCGTTACACGCCGCGAGTCTACTACCTAACGTCGCAAGGCTCTAAGCAAACGAATCCCAAACCGAATAAGAAACTTGTATAAATACCAAAAGAGTTTACAAGATCCAAAAGCTTCAAAGTCAAATACAAAGCGAGAGGCCCAAAGGCTACACAAAGTACTAAAGCGTCCAAAGCGCAAGCAAACAAAGTCTAAAGGCACATAAAATAAACAAGCTCCAGAAGGGGACGAGGAGAGAAGATCCCACGAGCTCAATCTGCAACAAAGTAAAGGGGTGAGCTAAACAGCCCAGCAAGCAGAAGACTTCCTCAAGGAAGCCCACTCAAAACGAAGCAGAAGAATACTTATAAACAGAGAGGATAGCGAGGCAATATAAATAGACCGAATGAAACCACACAAAACAGAGGCAGAGCAGAACGGAATAACACTTCAAAACACAGTCGGACCTTCAGATCAGAAACAGAAGAATGGGACACTAGAAACAAGCTAACACAACAGAGGGACTCACATAAGGTCCTATGGATCCGAGGATCCCACAAGAGAAGCCGTAGAGACAGCTAACAGACCCGTCGGTCAAATAACGTCCTAAGGGAGACCCTAAGGAGTATAAACAGAAGGAATTCCTGCGCAGCATGCTACGGGACAGCCCGACCCGACTATCCAAGGCTCAGAAGCAAAGTAACTAGGTCCCAAAACCAAAAGCTCACAAAACAGATCTTAAGTGCATAACCATGCATATAAACAGCCTAAGAAGCTTGTACACAAATAGGGGAATCCAACCCCGCAAACGGAACGCAAAACGGAGCTAAAACAGAGAAGTTATGTTCAAAACAGTGGCATGTCCGAACTTGCGTCCGACCTTGCAAGTTCGGACAGAGGCCGAGAATCAGAGGTCGCGGAGATACAAATGTCCGAACTTACGTCCGAACGTCAAAGTTCGGACGTAAGTCGAGAGTTGAAAGCCAAAACCATCTTAGTGTCCGAACTTGCGTCCGACCTTGCAAGTTCGGACACACGTCGAAACTTTTACGAAAAATTCATCCTCACGTCAGGTCCGAACTTTGAAGTTCGGACCGATGTTCGGACACTTCAAAACCTTCAAAAACAAAACGCGCCCGATGCACTGTCCGAACTTACAAGTTCGGACAGACGTTCGGACAGCGCGAAACTGACGAAATCCAGAGCGATCAGACGAGCAGAAATCAGCCAAAAAATCACCATAACTCACACAAAACTCACAGAACGGTAAAACAGTACCCTCGGGGGTTTAGCCAACCAATGAACAACGCAAAATCAAGAAGAAACACACAAAGCAACACCATTCACAAATCAGAAAACGAAATCAAAGTCCATCCCCGAGGGTGAGCGAACAACCCCGATTCCATCCCCCACTTACATCAATTCGCAGAGGAGATTACACCGGTCAGCAGCAGCGAACGATCCCGACAACGCAGCGATCCCCAAACAGCAAAACAACCACTGAATTCGCAAAGAACGAGCACCAACAATCAGAACACGTTCTTCCCCAAAAACTGAGATAACTAATACCAAAAGCTCACCCGACCAACCTGAATTCGCAGAAAACGAAACCCGAACTGTAGCAGTAGAGAAACGACGCAGGAATCTGGAAGAAGCAGCAACAATCCACACCAGAATTCACCAAGCATACACAGAGGAGAAGAGAGGAAGGACGCAGAAACTGTCGAGAGAGAGAGCGCTCCTCAAAATAGATCGTGAATTGAAAATGCAAAAAATAAGAGACTTAACTTCCTTAATTAAGCCTTACCAAATAAAAGAGAGGGGAAAGACCTCCTTGCCCTCATCCTTTAATTAATTGCCTCCGACGTCCCAATTACTAAACACGGCACCACATAACATAGTTAATATCACAAACCAGAATGTTATGTAACGAAATCTGAAAAACGAAAATACGGAGTATTACAATTTCAGCTCACAACTCATTTACATTCACCACATCATTCTACATACCTCAACACAATATATTTTTCCTACACATACACATTTATTCCCCAAGGTTTTCCCAAGCTTTTACTCATCTTTTACAAGTTCCAACACAGTTTTATTCTCTTCCTCTTTATGCTACAACATAGCTACTACTCATAACTCATACATTACTCATTTTAAGTACTTAAAATATGTTACAATACAATACACAAAACTAGCTCAAGGTAAGAACATTTACCTTGTGTTTTCTAGTTTTTCTTTCTTTCTTTTCCTTCTCTTCCTTTCTTCTTTCTTTTTCCTTGTTCTTCCTCACAACCGGTTCAGATGGAGTTCACACTCCAATGCTACAGCTCATACCAATACACACCACTACTTAGAAAATCATCCCTAAACTAACTTAGAACTTTAAACATGTTTCTAGGGTTTAGAAAAGAGCATTACCTTCCAATGAGTAGATGGAGTTTTGAACAGCAACCAAGGCAACATTCCAACTCCAAAAGGAAGCCAAAATCGGCTGGAGCACAAGGCACGAAACAAGGCTTAACTTTGAATTTTCGTTTTTCCAAAAGGAGCTAGAAAAAGATGGATTTCCAAGACTATTTTTACCTCAAAATAATAAGGAGATGAAGGTGCTTCTAATGGTGGTCTTCAAGCTCCAAATGCAGCACACCCATGGAGATGAAAGTGGTGTTTTCTGATTTTTTAAAAGAGGGGAATACTCTCCTTGACAAGGGGAATCCAATGGTGCAATTTTTGTTGTATTTGGACAAGGATTAAGCTTTGAACAAGAGGAGAGAAGGAGGAAGTTGAGTGAGGCTTCTTCAAATCCCCATGGCTGTCGAGAGGGAGGAGGAAAAATTCAGAGAGGAAGGAGGAGGTGCAGTACGTGAGGGAGTGAGGGGGTAGAGGAGAGAGAGTGACCAATTTCCTTTTCTACTTTGTTCCACTTTATGGGTTTGTCTTTTAGCAAATAAGAAAAGAATTAAGAGAGTGAGAGAGGGGGAGCCAGCCGGATACACACACACCCCTACAGATTTTTTATTTTATTTACAAAAGTGGACACATTAGTTTTGCTTATTTACACTCTCACCCCACAACTTCCCGGTTTTTACAGTTTTTTACTAACCGGGACCCGTTTTCTGGAATTTTCTCGTTTAATTAATTTTATTGGTTCCAAACCTTCATTAATGTTTACTAATGACTATTTGGTCGACCAAAATTATTACGAGTCTATTTGACCCGCTTAAAGTCACGTTTTCCCGGTTTCCTCGAAAAACACGCTTTAAGGTTCGTTTGTGCTTTTAATCCATTTTAAGGATCCGTTTTCTTCGGGATTTGTTCCCTCGTTTTTATTTAGATGAAATTAATCCTTTAAAATCATAATTAGCCTAATTAATCATTATTTTTAATTACGGGGTATTTCACAAGGTTTATGATCTCCCAATTTGCCACGTGAACTTGGAGCTTGCGACTAGTGTCTCCAACAAAATCGGTTGATTCATGGGGATTGATGGGGAGACCACCCATCTAGGGCTTTAGTGTTTGAGGGTCAAGGCTCTCATCAACTTCCAAAGGTCGATCTGCCGCTCCCTTCCTCTTTACCTCGACGGGCTGCACTTGGTTTATGCAATCATCTATGAAAGTTACCTTCCATCTGTCTAAGGTGCGGATTTCTCACTCACTCGCTCGATATTTGTTCCTTGTCGTCAATTTCCTTCCCAAGTAACGTTCGCTTTGGCTCATGGCTGAGTACTTTCTCTCCCCCATCAACCCTCATGCCCTTAAGAAGTACTAAGATACGTGGATGCCCACCATTGGTGTGGCTAGGGATATCCTGAGCCAACTCTAAGAACCACATCCATGACTGTGTGACAAAGGACATAACGCAGAGCCCGTGCCTATTGAAGGTCCTTTGTTGAGTTTGAATGGTGTCCAACCATTTAAACTCACATCAAGGAAGAAGCGAAGTTGTAGTCCTTTTTGGTGTTACCCCCTTTAGTCAGGTTCCTTAGAGTTGAGTTTAAGTACTCCGTCGAACAAAAGGAGGAAGATAGTGCACATGTAGCTCCCAAGCTCCTTTCATGAAGAGAGAGTTTGAGTCAAGCTGGCGAGGTTCTTTCAAGTTACGGTGAATCTGGTTTGAATGCGATCCTTGGTCATGACTAGGGCCGCATATTGTCATGATGTTCTTTGGCACTAGCTGCATGGATGGAGGTAACCATGTAACTAGAGGTGTTTCCCGTTCCATCTACATCATTCATATATGTGGTTGGTCTTTTCTAGTTAATGTCTGTACGAATTTTTGAATACATGTACGGTTTTGGTTGGTGGTCTATGTTAGGATTAGATGTTGCTTTTGGAACTTTTATGAGCTGGACTAGTCGGTCAGTCCATTGGTGACTCTTTACGCTGTTGGAAAATCAGACTGTGCTAGTCTCTAGTTAGGTAAGTGATGCCCCCGGATTTTCTTCGCCGTTTTCTCAGTTACAGTATGGCAGTGCCTACCCAAGAAACATCCTATAAGAATCAGTTACTTATGGAACTCTTTTGCATGTCATGATATGTTTGTAAGCTTTTAATCCGACTACATATATTTTCCTTCGAAAAAAATATGTTAGCAACGCCATATCAACACACCCGATTGTCAACTTCAGCGAACAATTGGGAATTTACTTCTTACTATTAACGCTTGGAAATTGCTTGGTTTCTAGTACAAGCAAGAAACTAGTATTAGACTTGTATCTAGGATATATTAAAGTGTACGCTTATAGTGTGTATTATAGGTGTCTTATATGTAATTGTTTTCTCCCGGTCCAATGATCTAATATATTGGACCGCCTCTTATACATATATAAACAAGTCTCTAGCCCAGATGCGGACAAGTTGATAGTTCTGTAAAACATATGAGAGACGCATTTGCTCTCTGTTTCAATAAGAATCACCCTTGCACCATTGCAAGGTTTCACATGGTACCAGAGCACTGGTTACCCCTACACCAAGGAGAGCGATGACCGATCCACTGGGAAAAAAGCGGAGAACTTCACCGGCGACAATACTTCCACAATCGATCCAAGCTACCCACTCTTCGTCGCCAATACGGAGCAGACTGGGCAGTCCCTCGTTCCCAAATTCACCGGAGAAGGGTTCTTGGGTTGGAAATGGTTGATGCAAGAAGCATTGACGGCTAAAAACAAAATCGGCTTCATCGATGGTTCCATTACTAAACCGGAGAGTAGCAACACCATTAGACTGGCGGCATGGAAGCAGGCAAGAAGTCTCGTCGTCACTTGGATTATATCCTCCCTCTCACCAAATATCGGGGAGTGTCATGTATACCAGTGATCCCAAACAAATCTGGGAATGGCTATGCAAAAGGTTTGAAAAGAAAAACTTTGCGACCTTTCATCATCTCAAGATTCAGATCGCAAATCTTAAAGAAGGGCAAGATTCCATCACAGACTATTTTATGAAATCCCGAGAGGTATGGGCTCAATACGAGTTAGTGAAGCCGATTGATGAATGTTCTTGCTGTTCCTCATGCAAGTCCACCGAAAACCAGAAGAAATCGAGAGCCGAAGAAGAGACGATACATTTTTTGATGGGGTTGAATAAAACCTACACTTACCTTCGCGCACAAATTCTCGCCATGAGCCAGTTACCCACACTAGAAGAGATTTTTTCTCTTATAATCCAAGACGAACAAACGAGAGAGAATCTCGAATCTGGAGAAGACGCGGAACACTCTGTTGCCCTAGCCGTCAAAACAACAACTAATCACAGCTTTGGGAGGCAGAAATCGAACAACAGCGGGATGAATTTCAAGAATCAAAATAAAAGAAGTTCGCCTACTTTTTCTACCGGTGCCAAGAAGGACGGGATTAAGTGCTCAAATTGTGGCAAGCTGGGTCACAGTCGAAGCGACTGTTGGTGGTTAATCGGTTTCCCCACCGATACAACCAAGAAGAAACAAGAAGGAAATCGAGAAGGAAAAGTTGGATCTGTTGTTGCCGACGGCGGTGGAAACGGGGATACAACCTACGAATTCCCAGTTCGTGGCCTTGCTCACGACCAACTGCAACAACTCGTAGCATTTCTCCAGAAACATAAAGATGCCAGCACATCCTCAAGCCAATCGAGTTTGGAGACTTCACAGGTAACTTTATAACAGACTTCAATTATTTACCATGTCTTAATCTCAATGCTAGTTCTGTGAACTGTGATTTGAAACAATTATGGATTCTTGATTCCGGTGCCACCGAACATGTGAGTGGGAACAAAGAATTGCTATCAGAATGCTTGGATTTTGACATACAGAAAAATATTATGTTACCAGATGGCAATAGAAAATGTGTTGCCTCTGTTGGGAATTTATCTTTCGATGGAAAAACTGTATTGCGAAACATACTGTATGTTCCTTCTTTCCAATTCAATATTATGTCTGTATCTAGGTTGATCTCAGATTAAAAGGTTTCCATCATGTTCCATGAAAGCCATTGCATCATGCAGGACCCTAGGAGGAGCATTTCTGTTCAGTCTGGAAGACACTTTAGTGGCCTATATGTAGTGAATGTAAACAGTTTGTCTGATTTTCTGCTGCGCAAAGTAAATGAATCTGTATGTTTGGTTTCTGATGTGCAACCCTCACGGGTCAATTTTGCTGATGATTTTGTTCTATGGCACCATAGGTTAGGACACATGTCATTAGCCAAAATGAAGAAAATAATACATGTGAATATACCCAAACATCTTGAAAACCACTTTCCATGTACTGTTTGTTACAAGGCCAAATCAAAACGCTTAAAGTTTCCAAAATCTGATATTAAAACAGAACAGCCTTTTGATCTTCTGCATATAGACGTTTGTGGTCCTATGAGGACAGAAGCATTAGGTGGTTATAGATATTTCCTCACCTTCGTTGATGATTATACTCGTGGAACATGGGTTACCTTACTCAAATTCAAATCCGAAGCTATGGAGAAATTAAAAACATTCATCAACTTAATTGAAACACAAATGGGTAAACGCATCAAAATCATTCGAAGTGATAATGCCCGGGAATTGGGCAAGTCCCAAGAAGGAGCAGAATTTTTCACCAAAAAGGGCATTATTCATCAAACGGTTGCTCTCACACACCCCAACAGAATGGTGTTGTGGAGAGAAAACAAGGGCACATCATGAACATTGCTAGAGCCCTCCTCTTCCAGTCGGGCTTACATGAGCAATATTGGGATCTCTGTGTCCAACATGTAACTTATTTGATAAATAGAATGCCAAGAAAACCCATTAATGATTCAACACCTTTCGAAAAACTCCATGGTAAGAAACCCGAATTCAATGAAATTAGAAGTTTCGGGTGTCTTTGCTATGTAACCAATACTAGCCCAAGTAAAGGAAAACTAGATCCTAGAGCCTCTATTGGGATATATGTAGGAAACCCTAATAACACGAAAGGTTACAAAGTCCTAACATTAAAAGAAAAAGATTTGAAGATAACTCGTGACATCACATTTTTTGAAAGCATTTACCCCTTAAAGAACAAAGAATGGATTGAGTCTTTAGACAAAGACCAAAACAACTCAGACATCTTCTCCTCCCCCCTCAACCAAATAGTGGAAGATGATCTTGCACGTCTCAGTTTTCTGAGATAAGAGAAGAACCAAACTCCACCCTCCAAGAACAAATATCCACCGTTGAGTCTCCGCACACTCAGACTCCTGAACTCAGAAGATCCACCCGAGAACATAGAATCCCCACACGATATAATGATTATATCCTTTCTTCCAACCTCACCACAGAAGATCCGTTCTCCATCATTCTTGCATAAAGACTTGAAAACACAGATTCCCCTAGTCCACCAACCGCCTTGAATACACTAACCGACCACATACCTAGCTCCACCATTTTATCATGCTCCTTACAACCAAACGCCAACAAACTCTTAGCTAATCTTCACGACCTCAAGGAACCCACCAACTATAAAACTGCCAGCAAGGATCCTAGATGGGTTCAGGCCATGGCCACCGAGTTTGAAGCATTGAAGGAAAATAAAACTTGGACGATAGTTGACCTGCCCAAGGGAAAACGTCTTATTAGTTGTAAGTGGGTCTACAAGGTGAAGCTAAGGGCCAATGGAGACATAGAACGTTTTAAGGCCAGATTGGTAGTCAGAGGCTTCACACAAAAGCAGGGCCTTGACTACGAAGAAACATTCTCTCCCGTAGTCAAAATAACTACCGTAAGAGCTTTGATAATAGTGGCAGTCAAGAATGGATGGATCCTCGATCAGTTAGACGTCAACAATGCATTTTTGCATGGAGACCTCCATGAGGACGTCTACATGACCATACCCGAAGGTGTAAAGGTTAGCGGTAATAACAAAGTGTGCAAACTTCACAAGTCCCTCTACGGTCTCAAGCAAGCCTCTCGACAATGGTACGAGAAACTTGCAAACTTCCTAAAGGACTTAGGATATAGTCACTCCCAAAACGACTACTTCTTTTCGTTAAGAGAAGAAAGAGTAGCATCACCCTATTAGGGATCTATGTGGACAACATCCTAGTGGTGGGTAATGACGACAAGGAAGTCAAGACCCTAAAACAAAAACTTCATAAAGAATTCAAAATAAAGGATCTTGGTAGATTGAACTACTTTCTAGGGATAGAGTTCCTCGAAACCAATGACGGGATGATCATGACACAACAACGATATGTCAACCAAATCCTTCATGACTTTGATGCCCAAAACATCAAACCATCAGTCTCACCTCTACCCCTCAATCAAAAACTCTACGAGGACACAGGGTCCAAACTAGAAAATCCAACGACATATAGATGTCTCGTGGGCAAACTGAATTTCCTAACGAACACGAGACCTGATATATGTTATGCAGTTCAATTCTTGAGTCAATTCCTCCAAGGTCCAACCTCCGCCCACTTAAAGGCAGCTTACCACACTCTATCTTACGTGAAGGGAACTTCGGGATTTGGTCTTCATTTCAACAAGAATTCGACCTATGATTTAGAAGCCTACTGTGATTCGGATTGGGCTTCTTGTCCAATCACAAGAAGATCCATTTCTGGATATTACATCCTCTTGGGTGGTTCTCCCCTAAGTTGGAAAT
Source organism: Limonium bicolor (assembly GCA_023374045.1). Classification (NCBI taxonomy): domain Eukaryota; kingdom Viridiplantae; phylum Streptophyta; class Magnoliopsida; order Caryophyllales; family Plumbaginaceae; genus Limonium; species Limonium bicolor. Next base: position 13,016 of record JAIOTZ010000807.1, read on the forward strand.
CAAAGAAACAAACCACCATAGCCCTATCTTCAGCTGAAGCAGAATATAAGGCTATGCGACAGGTCACAGGGGAACTAAGTTGGTTAAGTCGTCTCCTAAATGAAATTGGGATAAAGGATATCAACCCCATACCATTGAAATGTGATAACTTAGCCGCTATTCACATAGCTAGAAACCCCGTTTCCCATGAACGAACAAAACATATAGAGATAGACTGTCATTTTGTGCGCGAAAAATTGCAGGCTGGTCTTATCCAAGTCAAATATGTTCCTAGCACTCATCAGTTAGCGGACGTTATGACAAAACCCCTCACCGGCAAAAGTTACCACAATTCATATGATGCCTTGGGCTTACAAAAACCCGATAAAGGGTAGTGTTCTTTGTTTGTTTTTCTTTACAGAATCATATATTAGGCTTCTGAAATGTTTTCATTCAGTGCCATGCTCTTACCCAAGCCGAGAAAGGTTTTTTTTGTTCTCTGTCTTTCTTGCAGGTATTCATCTCCCGCCAGAGAAAGGAAAGCAGTTTCTATTTCTTCAATTTGTCTTGCAGGTACAGGTGGTTTCTTATATCCCACATCCACTGGACCAAAGAGCACCTCTCTTGCTACACCTATGTACAACACGAGAGTGTACTCTTTGAGGGGGGGGGGGGATATTAGACTTGTATCTAAGATATATTGAAGTGCACGCTTATAGTGTGTATTATAGGTGTCTTATATGTAATTGTTTTCTCCGGTCCAATGATCTAATATATTGGACCGCCTCTTATACATATATAAGAATCACCCTTGCACCATTGCAAGGTTTCACAACTAGTGATCCAATCATTCCAACGGCTCACGACCAGAAGAAATGATAACACACTACGTCGGTTTCTGATACAAATATAAACAAACATAGACCAGTAGAAGGAAGCGAAATCTTGTGCGAATCGAAGGCTTGAATAGGGCAGTGCATAATCTTTCTCTAATCCTCCGAAGGACCTTATAGTTCATCCTGAATGTGCTGGTAAGCGAGTCAAATATCTTACATACCACAATCTCTAAAAACTTACAATAAGAAGACCGCAAACAACGTTAATTAATTAAATAAGGGTAAGAAGCAAACTGTATACAAAATCGAGGAACTCATGCTTACATGATAATCGTCCATATAATCATGTCGCTGCAATGTCAAACAAACAAACCAAGTTATGCATGCCCTCTAACATGCAATATTCTTAAAAATGCAATCGTTGTATTGAAATATAGCAATGTTTCAGCTGATTGTTACAAACCTTCCTGTATCGATTCTGTGACGATATTTCTATCCGGTCTCCTCCCTTCTCCTTTGTTCACCTTCTTCTCTAGCTCTCGGGATTCCTTCTTTTTGAGCTTTTCTCACTTTTCTGCCTCTTCAAAAACCCTCTTCTCAATCTGCAAACAAGTCAAAAGTCTGAGATTCCGGGGGGAAAACAAAGAACAGCAATTGTACTTTCTGATTTCAAAATCAGGAAAACATGTGCAGGAGAGCAGGAACACACCTCTCTGTTCGCTATGTGTCCACCATTCAACTGCTTTTTTGCGTAGTCCGGATCATCACAGATCAATATGTTATCAATAGACTGAACCCAGCCTTGACCTAACTATTTCAGAGTGGTGTGATCAGACCGAAGACAAGGTTTAAATACGTTAGATGATCAAATATTCAATATTTTTTTAGCAATCCATAGTACCTGCCAAACTTCAATTCCGACATATTTGACTGGCCTAATCACATACAGATCAGGGTCATCTTCAAATTCTGGTACAAGAAAAGAGTAGTTGTCTTAATTTTCCCTTAAAGAGTGCACTCCACACAATTTAGGTATCTTAAGGTAATGATTTGTATACTAAAATCTTACCAGGATTATTGATCCAAGGGGTCTTCCATTTTCCTTTATAGTTAGGGTTCTTAACTTTCTGTCAGAGACAGAAGTTTGTTTCAGAGCTAAAGAACTAGAAATTAGCTTATCACCTTTAGAAACTTTACAAGAGTTAGTTTACCTTTCTTTTCCATGGTCCCTTGTAAGCTGGATTTGGTATCTTAGGAGGTCTCCATATTCCATCTTCATCCTCATCCCAGTGCTCAGGCTAATAAAACAAGGGTTTTACAAAATAAAAAAAGGTTCATAGAATCAGTTGCAGGAAAGAGTTGGGGAAGAACCGAACATCTTACAGTCAAAGTGTTCCATATTATGCTACGGTGGAGAGATACTGCAGACAATAGAAAGAAAAAAAAAGAGCAGTTTCGTGTTATACCTCTTTAGCATTTGGGTCAGGAATTTCTTTAGGTATAGAGTCATAACCCTGAAACCAACACAAGCACATGATTATACAGCTCAAGTATACTGGCAAATGAACCCAATTTTTCAGCTGAAGGGAACATAAAACAATAATATATGGGTTATTTAAGGCGCATGATTTAAGATTAAAGTATAGAAAAAAGATAATACATCACAGTCACAGATACCTCAGGTTTGACTTCATTGGGGTCATCAATATATTCACGATCGTCCCAATCTGCAGGCTACAATAAGCATAAGAGGAACCTCGGTATTCAGGCCAAGTGAGGGGCAAAAGGCTTCAACTGTTCTAGATTTCAAACTGACAAAATAAAACTGCAATTATTAGGGATATGTGACCTCCAATCAAACCTTTTTGGCATTGACATCTTTGATCTTCCTCGGGGGAAGGATATCCCAATCTGTGTACATGCTTCCAGAGTCCTTCTCTCTGTTATCAACAAGGATGCTATAAGTTGCATCAGGCCGGAGTATAAAAGTATAAAAGTGCGTAAGCTTGTCAGTCTCGCACTGCAAGTCTTTCCTAAGGGGTAGTTCTGCCCTTGGTAAGAAAGAATCAGGGAGCTTCTTTGTGTCCGTGCCACATATATCTGGCCCAAACATCAAACTGCAAACACAAAAAAACAGGTGATGAAAACACAAAAACGGGTGATGCAAACACAAAGTAAGAAACTCTATTGAATTTGTTTTGAGTGTAGATTGGTGATATAAACCTGTAAGGAGTATCTCCACCAAATTTCTTCTGATTGACATATCCAGATAAGAGCTTCATGTATCCACCACCACACTCGATATCCTGCTCAAACTTTACAGAATACTGAACGACCAAAGTTCTGTTCTTGTTGGAAAACTCAGGAATCTTTGCGGAGATGGCGAAGTGTTTCGCGTCAGTAGAAGTTTGGATACCTATGGATTTCATGGTCTTAAATTAGTACCTTATTTTACCCATGAGTTACTCATAACTATCACATATCATCTGCTTTACTTTATGCACGTCCTAAATTCATTGCACGCCAACATTTCCACGGGATGGTAGCATTTACGCAAGTCTAAATTCTGGCACACATGTGACGATGGGAAATCAAAAGGGAAAATCAAACTCTGAGCATCACAAAGGAATGTTTTCCATAGCATCTGATTAACGAATTGATGCACGACCAGTCAAATAATCCTTTTTAGTTGGTTAAAAGTGCAACAACAGTGGTTGCCAATTTCAATTTCAGCAGACTGAACGTTACCTTTATCTTCAGGGTCCCCCGCCCAGTTTCCAGCTGAGTGTTTGAAAGAACCTGCTTTGCCCTCACTTTTCTTCCAGTCTGATTTCACCCATCTTTCCTCCCACCCATCTTCTCAACCACCAAAAAGGGAAAAAAATCAGCACACAAGCAATGTAGCTCGGAATAGTAAAGAATTTAATCTGTATTAAGTTATTGTAGAACTAATATCCGGTTCAGAGAATCTATACGCTCCAAGTAAGCACTCGGAAGAGGAAAGAACACTAACTTTATAAGCTCAAAATACGGTGTCTTCATTTTCGCTTGCTTTCCTCACAATCCTGAAACTTTTTTTTCATAACCCGAAGCTGTAGGGTGATGAGAGTGCAAGGAAAAAAAGGATTTGTTACCTTCAAATTGCTCTTCGAATATAATTTCCGAGAATACAGGGAGTGTTAAAATGAAGATTTGTACTATTAGAGAAGCTAACAATGGCTTCGCCATCCCTAGATTGGCTGGGAGTGTCCTCAGTGCATTAAGCTCTGCTGCAAAATTAGCACCGCGTTTGGCTGGCTGCTGAGCTGTGTTGGATTCTCGCTGCAAACGGGGACATTTATGGGAACGAAATTATAAGAATACCCTATAAACATGTGTATATTACATCAATGCCATCACTTTACTTTTAAGACTTCCTGTCTTTTGATTATTATTCCTTTTTTACGTGGTTTATTAGTTGTAGAGCCAATCAGAAACCGGTTCCAATATGGGATGGCCAATCATACCTAGCTTATTATATGGGTTTCTGTGTGAGGTGGGGTCAACAACACTTTATTTTCGTCAACTTCAGTTGACTCCTTGGAAGGTACCACCAGACGACCAATTTGAGCGTCTTTGTCCGTGACCCGCGAGTGTTGACTGCTGGGGGCCCTTATCTCATTTTCTTTGTTCGAAAAAATACGGCCTTATTTAAGGGTATTCGACATCAATTTGGTAAATGTGAGAGAAGTGACGTTTATTATGGGTTGCGACTAGGACTATAGTAAAGATTTTAGTAGGGCCTAGCTATGATATTAGACCAATAAGGATATATAGCTAGTTACTTTTATAATGCTAGCATAAATTTCCAAAATTTTGGTTAATCTTAATATCCAGCAACCTTATAACCTTTTTTAATTTTTGAAAAACAACAATCTTATTTTTTGTTTGTTCTCTATGAGTGCTCTGTTCTCTCCCTTAATCTTTTGGTCTTTTCACATTTCTATCCTCAATTTCCAAGGCTAACTTCTCTTGACAAGTATTCATAGTAATCATTTTAGTTTGCATGATATCAACTCTCCTTATAGCCATTTTTTGGTTCACCAGCTTTCTCTTTGTCTCCCTTGTCCCTTTCCTTTAGATTCCATCACTGTCTCCCTCTCTTTCAGGTTTCTTTCTTGCTAGGAGTTTCCATATCATGTCGACTTCTACCTCTTCAGAACCACTAAAAGATTTGGTAAATCGTTGTGCGGGTCTTTCTTTAACAAAGGAAAAGGTGGAAGCCACAAATTTTGAATGATCTAACAAAAGAATGATGGATTCTCCCGTTCAAAAGGTGCTTATTAGGAAAGATCTTTTCTTCAAAAACTACTGATGTTCGCGCTATGGAAGATACTCGGAGAGGGTTTGACAGATAGATGGGAACCTTAAAGTGTGATCAATAGCTTCCGACTTATTTCTTTTTAAATTCAAGAAGAAAGAAAGCCTGCATGCAATATTAAACAGAGACTGTGGTCCTTCGATGGTTTACTTCCAGCTTTCCAATGTGTTGTTAAGAGGAAGGCTCCAAGGGATCATCTTTTCCATCGGATACCTATATGGGTATGATTCCACAATGTCCCTTTCCTTTTTTTTATCATAAAGATTTTGCTAGAAGATTGAGAGACCACGTTGGTAAGTTTGTGGAATTTGGTGAAGATGATGAACAAATAGGTGAAGAGTTTATGCGTGTTAAAGTCCTCATTGACATTTACAAGCCGATCTCAATACAACTCTTAGGATCACTTATGAACACATGTCAGTTGTTTGCTTTGTGGCCTCTTCTTGCATGAAACCAGAGATAGTCCGAAGAAGGGTGAAACTAGTGAAGGAGCCTTCCCATGTGGTCTATGGATTGGAGTGGTGGGTTGCGTATTGGAAAAGCTAAAGGAGGTAGTGGTCATTCTGATGAAGTTTGGAAATACATGTGCGGGTTGATGAAGAAAAAACTTGCTAATTATGAAGAAAGTGAAAAGGGAAAGCTTAAAGGAGGATTAAGATGATTGTAGTAAAAACATTGGGGATGAGCTTCTTGTTTTGATAAAGGTTGATAAGGATCCTTTGGTAGTTGGTGGTAAAAATCGCAAGTTTGATTGTATTGTCCATGACAGTTCTCTTGAAGAATTGTGGCAGCTAAACCAACTTGATGATTTTGGGAAAAAGGGAAGAAAGTCATAGGTGAAGGAGCAAATAAACCAATAGATCCAGTCTCCATTATGTTTGAACACAAGCAAAGCTTGGAATAATATCCAACACAACCTATAGGGAGCCTGGGGGACTGCCATGAAGGATGGAGCTTTCTATGCCTAGTTGTCGAGAACTAGGTGACTCCCTTACAGTTAGATGCTTTTGTTTTTGTGTCCTTCTTAAGTCACATACCTTGTTGTCTCTAATTCTACATCTGCTATTATGTTTTCCTCTTTCATAGTTTTCTTTGTTCTTCTTATCATGGGATGTCTGTGTATCAGCTATGTTGGATCCTTTTAGTTGTTATGGATATGGTTTAGGTAAGGTGTGCATGTGGAGACCTTTTTAGACAGTATATCTTGCTAAAAGGCAAGGAGCTGCCTCGAGTACTTGGTCCTTGATCGATGAATTTGTGAGGAATGATTTGACCATTCAATATCCTTCAAAACATTCATAATCTAGCTTTGATATTGTGATGGCGCCTGCAAAGGTGTGCTCTTCTTTGAGCTATGTTTGAGCTACTTTATGGCTCAAACCAAGATTTTGATGCTTCTGACGTTTAGTTAATGATTATCTGGTGTTTGTTAAGATAGTATTGGGTTCCTCCACTTCTCTTAGTCAGAAAACGGAAAAGTTTGCATCGGTAGATAACTAGGTTTAGTGCTTTTGGTAGATTTACTCTTAGGGTTCGATATAGTTCAATCGGGATTAGGTTTTATGTACCTTTGATCGTTCTCTATTTACTCTTGTTATGTTGCAATGAAGAGGTATAGTTCCTTAAAAAAAGCGCTTTATTTTTTCCTTGGTGTGTGTTAACTCAAAATAAGCCACGATTAGTGAATGTCAACTTTTATGGTCTCAAACGGTTTAACGCTGGTACATAATCATTGGAGATGTAAGTTTGAAATGATATTTCAAATACAAGGTATCTAAGTTGGTGAACTAATCTTCACCAATGACTATAAGTTGCACGCTGAACACTTGTACTCCCATAAGTTGATTAGAATTGTATCTAAAATTTAATGTTACTTGTAGCTATTCTGTGTTGGGTCAAAAGATTATAGCATGAAATTTATGATAATAGAAAAGACCATTAATTAAGAGCATATTTTAATAAAAGAAGGTATTGGTATTAAAATATAGATTAGCCATGACATGTAAAGAAAGAGATTAGAATTGATTAAAGACTATTTTTCTGTAGAAACCTATGGCAATGAAGAAAGTATACACTAGTAGATAAATGGTCTATCTCAGCCCCCCTAGTGTAGTGATTGTAAAAAGAACCTCTGAGACAAACCATTTTTAAAAATCTCACTAACCTATCTCAGCGGTTCTTACTTGTAATCGCTGACGTAGGCCCATTTTAAAAATTTCAGGAACCTATCGTGGCGGATTATATTTGCTAACCTTTCTCAGCAGTTTTTAGTTGGAACCGCCGCGATAGGTTCCTTAAATATACCAGCCCACGCCGAACTCTCTCAAATCCCTAATTCCATCTATTTTTGTTCCCGTTGACGAAACTGAGGGCTATAATCCTGCGACGACCACCTCCCCACCGGCCCTTCTCCACCCGTTCCACTGCTTTGCCACCTTTGCCGACGCCTTCCGTGCCACCGTGCCACCGCCGGTCGTCGCAGGATTCGAACCAGGCGACACGAGCTGCAGAGAAAGGTTAGCAAATTAATCCGAATTTATAACTTGTAATTGGCATAATTATGGTATGATTTGTTAGTAAAAAAATGATGTAATGTAGTTGTTGATTGCTGGTTTAGTTGTGTGTGCATAATTTGATTATAGATATATTATTGAATAAGTACAAATAGTTGTGCATACAAGGTGTTCGATAAAATGTCTAAGTTGATAATTTTGCTGTTTGTGCCCTCTGCTGACAATGCTATACATTTGAGAAATTTTATTTTGTATTTGTATATGATAGGTTTCATATTTCTTCATATATGAACCCAATTATTAAACATTCCAACTTGACCCACCATATATATGTTTACTCGGTCATTTCAAGAGGAATTTGGGTTGATCGTGGACATGGGTATTTATATTCATAAATTAAAGTCCCACTATACTTATGTATATACCTAGCTAGTGACTTGTTACATGTTTGAAACGTACATTAACATTGTATAAATGGACCGAAGAAACATTACTTTCCTTGCATATATGGATCGGGAACGTTCATTTCAAGTACAACATTCTTTATACATAAATTATAAAAAAACACTTTATACATAATAATACATACATATGGAGGAAGTGGTCCCTTCCTTCACCATATATATAAACATACTAGTATAACATTACACAGTATCATTATGTGGGTGGGAAGAAGATGAAAAACAAAAGAAATTTAATTTACAATTTCTCTCTTCCGTAAAGTTATATTCAAATACAGCTTTATAGAAAACTCACAACCAACATTGATTAATTTTTGTAAGTATTGACAATCCTCACCCAACAAAAGGGGAAGAACAAGAAGAAGATATATGAAGTAACTAGTCCAAATAGTTTTTGGAACTATAAGAAAGAAAGAAAAAATTTACACACTCACACGATTTGGAACAATTTGTAAATAAAAAACAAATAAGATATATGAAGTAATCATTGCATTTTTAGATGTTAATATAAAATGAATAAATAGTGAACTAATTTGTCAAAACATGGATTGTTACTTTCAGTATCTTCTTTTCACATAAGCTTCAACAAAGCGGAGAGAAATGGAGCAACAATTGGGGTGGTCTCTGCGTCTTCTTCTTTCTCATTTCTTCTGTTGCGGAGTAAGAGTGGAAATGTAACATCTTCATCTATCTTTTATGTTTTTTATTTATTTTCTTAATATGATAATGCTTATAGTAATGGATTTTGGTTGGGGTAAAAACACCAAGCTAAAAATCACTAATTAAGTACTACACACCAAGCTAAGTAGGGGACATCTTGTAATTTTAAAAGAAAAGCCGAGGCATTGTTTCCTTATTTGAATTACTTGTTTAACTTGTTTTTGTTGTTATTTCATGGCTTCGCCCCTGTCTGCAGAGATTAATTGGTTAGAAGTTTCTGCAACACCTGCATCTCAAATTGAAGAAGGGGTTTTTATAGATCCTATTATCATTCGGGATCGAACTGGTAATATACTTAAACTAAATTATCTTTTCATTCTCTTCAATCACGGTAATGGTGTGTCCTCTTCATTTTCTGCTAGTTATTAGGAAAATAGTTGTAGCATAGAAAAATTGGATAGAGATGTTATATGTAGTCATTAATTAGTTGCTGGAAATGGCTAGTAGTGACAATGTTTGTTTGTTTAATTAACTATTGTGAAAAAGTGGTTGTGACATTATTGAGTGATTGCGAATGGTTGCTGCCAGTTGTTGATTTTTTGTCGTTGTGAATAAGAGATTGGTGAATGCTTAATGATAAGCATGGGATTAGCATGATTACGCAAAGGTCATGCCGACTTTTTTCTAGAATTGTATAGTCTTGTTAATTAAATTTATTTGTTGATTGTGTATAACAATTAATCTTAACTTTTCTTTGTCAGGTCTTCTGCTATTCAATCGACTTCGTACCAGTATTTCCTTGCTCATCATCAAAGCAGTCTCCTACCTTTCCCTCTGCACAACTTAAACAAGTAAGTAATTAAACTTTAGTTTTTGTTTTAATAAAAATGTCATGAGTTGTTGATGTTATATAAATAACTACTATCTTAATTACTTGTGTTGGAATTGTTAGTGTAAGGTAGGTAGTTACGTTTGACTGTTAGAGTATTTAGGCTAGCTAGGTTAGTTTGGTTGGACACCTTAGCAGGCTTAGTTTGGTTGGAACCTTGAGGCAGTGCTTAGTGTTGGTTGGAACTATAGCTGTCAATTTGACCCACCCAGAAAACCCGTATATTTTATCCGAACCCCAAAACCCGACCAAAACCCGAACCAACTAATTAGATAACCGCACCACTGCATTTATCATCATGATATACAAATGCAGACAAAAATGAAAGACATATCAATCTTATACTTGTTTTGTTTTCACATATAAAATGGAGCGTGACTGGATGTACGGTGATCGAGGGGATCACTTTGACGAGAAGCTGAAAGAGTTTCTCAAAGCGGCAGTGCAACACAAGGACAAAACAAAGGCGGAAAAAATTTCATGTCCTTGTGTTGACTGTGGGGTAGTAAGGAAATATGTAGACATTGAGGAAATCCGATTTCATCTTAAGACCCGTGGATTCATGCCACATTACAGAAGATGGACTTTTCATGGAGAAACTGTTGAAGCTAGTGCTTCAATATCATGCAGTGGTCATGATCCACGTTACGCCAGTACCGACCACACCTTCAATACCATCAATGAGTCAGTACCGCTAAGTGATTCGGGATTCGATGATAGTGAGACCACTCACTATGATGAGCAAATGGATGAAATGTTTAAAAATGTTGCGGATACTTTTGTCAATAAGCAGGAATAGTATCAAAGATTGTTGAACACATTGAAGACACCATTGTACCCTTCGTGCGTTAAATACACAAAATTGACTGTTGTACTTAATTTGTTCAACTTAAAGGGGAAATATGGAGTTGGTGACAAGTGTTTCACGTCATTTCTAGAGCTGATACATGATATGATTCTTGATGAGAATGGTCTTCCTACATCCACCTACGAGGCAAAGAAATGGATGTGTCCAATGGGAGTTGAATATAAAAAGATTCATGCTTGCCCAAATAACTATGTGTTGTATAGGGGTGAATATAAACATCTAGACAAGTGTCCTAAATGTTTGTTGTCCCAGTACAAGGACAAGGATGGGGATTCCTCCTTTCAGAAAAAAATCGTCCAGCAAAATTATTATGGTACTTGCCGATAATTCCTAGATTCAAATGGTTATTTTCCAACCTGAAAGATGCGAAGAACTTACGATGACACAAGGATGGTAGAAAAATTGATGAAAAATTAAGACATCCTGTAGACGGACCTCAGTGGAGAAATATCAACAGAAAATTCAAACATTATTTGGGGATGAGGGATAGGAATCTAAGGCTTGGATTATGTACCGATGGGATGAACCCGAATGACACGTTGAGCTGTCAGCACAACTTGGCCGGTGCTACTAGTGATCTATAATTTACCGTCATGGCTGTGTATGAAACGAAAATACATTATGTTATCACTCTTAATATCTGGTCCAAAGCAATTTGGTCATAGCATTGACGTATATCTTGTACCATTGATCGACGATCTCAAGTTGTTGTGGAATGAAAGGACAGTGGTATATGATGCTCATGCGAAAGAAAATTTCACACTGAAGGTGATGTTGTTTTGTACTGTTAACGACTTTCCTGCCTATGGGAACTTGTCAGGATACTCGGTGAAAGGATTCAAAGTGTGTCAGATATGTGAGGATGACACACGTTCAGACCGTCTGAAGCACTGTCGCAAAAATGTTTACATGTGTCATCGACGGTTTCTTCCACTAGACCATCCTTACCGTTCGAGAAAGCGAAAACTATTCAACAATGAGCCCGAGACTCGTGTGGCTAGTCTACCTTTGACTTTAGAGGAAGTGTATGCAAAGGTAAAAGACAGTGAAAATGTCTTTGGAAACACATCCAAGCCGTCGAAGAACATTTGGAAAAAACATTCCATTTTTTGGGATCTACCGTATTGGCGGCATCTGCCCGTTCAACACTGTTTAGATATCATGCACATTGTAAAAAACATTGGTGAGGCAGTGAGTGGTACTTTGCTGAACATACCCGGCAAGACGAAAGACGGATTGAAGGTGAGGAGAGATATGCAAGAGTTGCGCATACGAAAAGAAATACACCCACAAGAGGATGAGAAACGGACATATCTACCTCCTGCTTGTTATACCCTCTCTAAGAGTGAAAAATAAGCTTTTAAAATTGTTTACACTCATTGAAGGTACCATCTGGGTACTCTTCAAACTGGAAGAACCTAGTTTCAATGAAGGATTTGAAGCTGTTGGGCATGAAATCTCATGATTATCATGTGTTAATGTTGCATCTTCTTCCAGTTGCAATCCGAGTGATATTACTAGAAAATGTCAGAAATGCTCTAACTCAATTATGTTTCTTCTTCAACGCTGTCTGCTGCAAGGAAATTAACTCAGACAACCTCGATGATCTACAACATGAATTATTGTGACAATATGCCACCTTGAGATTTATTTCCCACCGTCTTTCTTCGACATAATGGTGCATTTAAGAGTCCATATTGTCTGGGAGATCAAACTATGTGGGCCGGTCTACTTACGTTACATGTATCATTTCGAACGATACATGGGGATCTTGAAGGGTAGAATGAAAAATAGATATAGACCGGAAGGTAGCATCATCGAAGCAACAGTGACTGAGGAAGTCACGGAATTTGTGACAAGTTATTTGAACGATGCAGAGTCAATTGGTATTCCTAAACCATGTCACCATGGTAGATCTAAGGGTAAAGGTGTTACTGGCAAAAAGTCTTGCGTGTCTCTCATGATCTCATTCAGCAAGCACACGTATTTGTATTAAAACATCTTGAGGTTGTTGAACCCTACTTTGATATTCACATTGCTGAGTTAAGGCAACAAAACCCTACCAAAAACCATATATGGCTTAAAAAAGAGCAAAATCGAGTGTTCATCCAATGGTTTAAGGTATATGTGTTTGAGCAAGCTTCATTGAACCCAGAGGATGTCAGTGAAGAAATCAGATGTTTAACAATTGGTTCTGGAACTAATGTTGTATCAATTGAAGGGTATGACGTTAATGGATGTACATACGACACTGCACGCCAAGATGCTAAATCAATATACCAGAACAGTGGGGTAAAAATTGAAGCATCAGTGACTGAATATGGTCTCGGTAACCAGGTTCAACCAATGAGCAGTAGTAGCTGGTATTATAGTGTCATAGAGGACATATGAGAACTAGACTACCACATTGATTCGTTTCTAGTGTCCCACTACAAATGGGTAGATAACCGATATAGACACCAAAATGATAAAGGACTTATTTTGGTAGATCTCTCACGTGTTACAAATTATAAGGAAGATAAATTTTTGTTGGGTAAAGACTGCGACCAGGTGTTTTATGTTGAAGACCCAAAAGATAGTAGATGGTCTGTTGTTCTTCCAGGTAGAAGATTGGTTTTGTTTGAGGATGAAAACAATGATGATGATGACACTGAGCCGATAGATGAACCAATATTGTTTCATACAGAGTTGCGTGATTCAACTTATGATTTGCAAAATGATGATGTTCAGACCATCTACGCTCGATCAGACCATGACGAGGGGGTTTGGGTAGAAAACACAAAATGATATAAGTTACCATGTCAAGGTAACACAATTGGTTGAAATTGCATATTGTTAGTACAATGTTATCAAAATTACTTATTATGTTTATTTTTGCAATTATACATCGTTACATGAATATTGATCTAATCTTTGTGCTTTTTTTTTGTTCTCAGTGGATGATCATCCGATGGACGATCCTATCGGAGAGCTGCTCATGACTGGGGAAGTTCAGCCCCAGCAGACTAGACCTGCGAAACGCACCACACGAGGTGGTAAAAAGAAGTCAAAAACAGAAGACTGAGGCAGTTGGGCCTTCACATGAAACACAAGAGATACAAGTTGCTTCTCCACCTATCAAGAAACAGAAAACACGAGGCATTACCCGTGGACTGAAGGCAAATAGAGGCCCCCCGACCAAGCCTTTGGCATTCAATCAATGGAATCAGCCCATAGGTACATGGAAGAATGATTTCACTGCTATGGCTAGGCATTTGGTGAGTTCATACTTGTAGGATCGGGTGGCTAACTCAAACCAACCAAAGGTGTGAGTCTAAGAGTTGGTTTGACTCAATCAGCCTTCAAGTGAGAAACACTCTGTGATGCAGAGGCACTCAATCGAATTGATTAAACTGAGGGTGCGGAAGACTCTTGCGGTAATTGAAACGAAACGATGAAAAGAAAGAAGGACTCTGTTGAACTCAGCAAGATACACAAATAAGCTATTTTATTTCCTGGTCAAATAAAACAACTTACAAATGTCCACTAAGTAGAAAGGATCTACTTAGCGGTTTTTCACTCACTCACCCAACACACTTTCTAATCAGATCAATGGTAAGCGTAGTGAAACTAGGATCTTCCTAGGCAGAGTCTATCTAAAAGCGCTAACTAACTTGGTACGTATTCTCTCTCTCTTTTTGGCTTACAAAGCGATTCTCTTTCTCTCTCTAAGCTCTGAAATAATCCTCAATGAAAGCACACCTTAAACTAGCTATTACATAACCTATTTATACTAGTATTACAAACGGTAGGTCGAAGGAGTTAGTTCCGAAAATACCGGAACTAACTAAGTGGGCAACGTCCAACGTCTTTGAGTGGAGTCTTTACTTGGGCCGCGAACTTCGGGAGTTAAGGGAGACTTTATGACCGTTGTGGCGTTGAGGCTTTCCCGAGTTGACTCCTTTTTATTCGCAACTGCATGAGTGAGTCTGTGAAGCCTCCTTTGTTTCGTGGACTCCATTGAAGCGGCTCACTCTTTGTGTCTGACTGAGGACGATTGACTCTGTCGAGTTGATTGGCTATCTCTGCAACACTCTGATGTCCCAACAGTTTCCCCCTTGTTGCTGATGATAGCAAACCTCCGTGAATCCCGATGGAGTCAATCCTGAAATAGAAACACAAAGGACTAGGGGAACCGACCCTGTCAAAGTTCCCCCTTAATAGCAGCAGTAGTAGTTGAGTTCAAGGACTCCATTTAGGTTCCCCCTAAATCGTAGAGGGACTCCAGGCAAGCAACCATTAAATGGCAGTAATAGGCAGGATAGAACGTAGTTATAAGCAGTTAAAATAATAGACCACACGGTCCAGCAGCAGAAATCCAAAAGCAGTTTAAAAAACAACAGAGTCACCCGTACACCAGACGGGATTCACCGCTTCCCCCTTTTGCTTTCATCAGAGGGAAGCCCAGTCACACAGAGTTAGTCAAAGTATTCACACAGAAACCAGCAAAAAGTGTTTAGAACTTTAAAAACAGCCTAAGTCCTAACACTACACACACACGTCATGATCAAGGGGTTGGGGTCAGGGTGGATTGGAGGTCAAGGAGTTGTTCTTGCAAGGCCGCCACAGTCGTCTCTATCCCAGCGAGTCTGTCCATCATCCGTGTTTGGCCCTGAATCAGCTCTGCTGCCTGCGTAAGGAGTCGCTCCACTTTCTCCAGGAGGGGTAGGAGTGAAGATTGAGGGACTGCCTCTTGAGAAGTGGATGTTCCCGCCGTCGTTGGAGTTGATGGTGGGGGCAGCAGCTTCGATTTGTCGATAGATGTCAGCCGATTCAGATAGCGCAGGTTGATGGTGTCTGCCTCTTCGATGGACTCTGGCGTCGATGTCGCCAGGGGTACCTGAAAGAATTTGAGAATTCGAGGCAGCCAGAACACATACCCCAGGGAGTGTTTCGGGGTGTCGACAGACTGGGCTAAGTGGTGGAGGACAATGTGGGCCAAATTAATGGAATGACGGTTGATTATGCAGTACATTATGGTGAGGTCCAAGCAGTTGACCATGAGATTTCCCTCTTTTCGTGGGACAATGTTTTTGATGACCAGAATGTGGAGGAGTTGGTGTAAAATGGAGAGATCGCCACGGGGTATGGGTGAGCCAATCTTTTTCTTGGAGGAGAAAAAACGATAGATTTTATTTTGTGGGACCCCGGGATTTCAGGAAGGACTCCTTTCTCATAGAAGGACAGGCCAGTAGCAGGGACTCCAAGGATTTGGGACAATTTTTCAAGATTGAAGAAGATTGGGGTGGAATTAACAAAAGACTGTGCAGCACCGTTTCTGATAACAAGATTTTGAAAGAAATCAACAGACTCTTGGGGATACCACTCTGTTATCTCACAGAAGAGGTGTTTCCACCCTGAACATCTAGCATGGTTACCAACTCCCCTAGGTTTGAAGATTGAGCCCATGAAAAATCGAGGAACTTACCCCTGACGATATTCCGTTCTGAGGCAGGGTCCCCGAGCATGTAGCGTTGGTTGAAGGGGTCGATCTTCGCACATCTTCGGTGCGGCTTTGGAGGTTGGTCTTTGGAGGATGTGGCGCCAGTAGAAGCATCGTGACTAGCCGTGGGCAGTTCTTGGACTGGAGACGATTCGCCGGAACCAGAGGAGACTGGTTGTGCCTTGACAGAAGAACGAAGAATCCTTTTGGCTGTGGGTCGAGTAGAGGTTTGGGCTTTTCGCTTGCGGGTTTTGGGCTGAGGTTGTTGTGGTGGTGTTGCTGATTTTGCGGGAGATGCGGGTGGGGTTGGTGTAGGAGATTTGTTGGGCGGAGCTTGCGGTTGATCAGTAGGTTGGGTTGCGGCAGTAGGGTTTGATCTTGTAGTGGTGGAGATGGTGGTATGGTTTGTAGTGGGGTAGCGTCGTCAATGTCGGTATCAAGAATGTCGGTTTTTGCGGCAGATGGTGGTGTTTGATGGGGGGATGTATCACGGGTGGTTGGTGGTGGTGTGGCGGAGTGTGTGGGGGACGAGGTGGCAGTGGTTTTAGTGGGAGAGTGAGTGGTGGTGGTGGTGAGTGGAGATGGATTCGGGTTGGCCATCGATTGGAGGTACGCCTGAAGGCGGAGGGGATCTTGAAAAATATCGGCCGGGATGTTGATACCGTTGAAGTTGATGCCTGCCATTTGGAAATAGTAGGATGCTTGGGTGTAAAAGGGATGGAAGTGAGAGAGATGGAGTGGACGGGTGATGGATATAAAGGCTGGAAGTTGCAGAGATTTCGTGTGTCAGGTGAGATAAATGCGGCGACGTCAGGGTATAGCGAGATTAACGGCAAGGATGTAGGCGAGGTGGGTTCGGATAGATGACGTGGGTGGTAGCGCTAGAGTTATAGGCATGCTAAGTAATAAAACACATTTCACAGATTCAAGTGCAAACAGAGACAGACCCGATGAGACATGAGGGAGTACCTGCTGAAGATTGCGGTAGGGGCAAGGAGATGCGACCGTCTAGGTAGACGGAGTCAACCCGATTGCTGATCGCAGTGCTTCGAATCGTGCTGTAGACAGGGGTTTAGTAAATATATCTGCAAGTTGATCTTCTGTGGGCACAAAGTCAAGTTGGATGAGCTTTTTCTCGACACAGTCTTTCAAGAAGTGAAAGCGAATTTCAATATGTTTGGTTCTTGAGTGTTGGACCGGGTTTTCGGATATTTTGATGGTGCTTTTATTGTCACAGTAAATTGGGATTTGTTCTTGGGTGACATAATAATCTTGAAGTTGTTGTTTCATCCAAAGGAGTTGGGAGCAACAGGCTGCAGCAGAGACATACTCTGCCTCCGCTGTAGAGAGTGCTACGGAGTTTTGTTTTTTGGAGGACCATGAAACAAGGCAAAGACCCAAGAACTGTGCATTACCTGAAGTACTCTTTCGATCTTGGAGAGAACCAGCCCAATCAGAGTCACTATATCCAGATAAAGTAAAGGTAGGAGATCGTGGATACCATAGATAGAGTGTACTTGTACCTTTAAGATAGCGGAAGATACGCTTGACTGCTTTGAGGTGAGACTGCTTCGGTGCTGCTTGGAAGCGAGCACAGAGGCAGACTGCGTGAAGAATGTCGGGGCGACTGGCAGTGAGGTACAAGAGGGACCCTATCATTCCTCTATATTCTGTGGCATTGACACCGACTCCGTCATCATCAGGGTGAAGTTTTGCAGATGTACAGCTTGGTGTGGACATACTCTTGGCATGTTTGAGGTTGTACTTGTCAAGGAGTTCCTTGATGTACTTTTGCTGATGGATCTTAATCCCGTCCTTCTCCTGTTGAATTTGTAATCCTAGGAAAAACTTGAGCTCACCTAACTCATTCATGGAAAACTCTTGCTTCATGAGGTTAGCAAAATGGTCACAGAGGATGTTACTTGTAGAGCCATAAATGATATCATCAACATAGATCTGTACTAGAAGTAAGTCATGCGATGAGTGAAGAATGAATAGTGTTTTATCTACGTTACCTCGAGAGAAACCATTTTGCAATAGATATGTAGACAGTCTTTCATACCAGGCGCGCGGAGCCTGTTTCAGTCCGTAAAGGGCCTTACATAATTTGTAGACGTAGTCGGGATGGACGGAGTCTGTGAACCCTGGGGGTTGCTCGACGTAGACTTCTCTATCAATATAGCCATGGAGGAAGGCTGTCTTGACATCCATTTGATATAATTGGAAACCTTTGAATGCAGCAAATGCAATTAACATGCGAATTGCTTCAAGACGGGCTACGGGTGCGAAGGTTTCATCATAGTCAATCCCTTCTTCTTGATTGTAGCCCTGAACGACCAATCGAGCTTTATTCCTGAAAACTTGTCCTGCATCATCAAGTTTATTACGAAAGACCCAACGAGTACCGATTGTTTGTTGATGCGTAGGGCGAGGAACTAACTCCCAGACAGCATGTCGCTGGAGAGAATTGAGTTCCTCCTGCATAGCAGTGACCCAATCACTATCAAGGAGTGCTTCTTTGATATTTCTTGGTTCAGTGCTGGACAGAAAAGCACCAAAGGCACAGAGGTTTTGCATAGCTTGGAGGCGTGTTTGAACACCGGAGTTTGGGTCTGTAATGATGTTTTCAGGAGGGTGGGCTGATTTTTGTTGGAACTGTCGACGTGAAGCAGCAGGGGGTGTGTCTTTGTCAGAGGAGTCAAAGTTCAAGTTTTGTGGTAAGGGTGTCTCCGGGTTGGTGTCAGAGTCAGTAGAATTGGATGTATTGTTTTTGTTTGCCGGAGAGTCATTAGGAGTGATGGGTTGGGAATTGGGGAGTCTTCCTATGGGTACAGTGATGAAGTGTGGATCAGTGAGGAAATCGTCAGGAGCAAAGTCAAGTTGATCAGAAGATGAGCCAACATTGTGGGACTCATCGAACTTGACGTGGGGACTCTCTTCTAAACACTGAGTTCTTAGATTGATAACACGATAAGCTTTGCTTTTAGAAGAGTAGCCAAGAAAAATACCTTCATCACTTTTAGGAGAGAACTTACTCAAGTTGTCCTTACCATTATTGTGGATAAAGCACTTACATCCAAAACACCTGAGATGAATAAGACTTGGTTTTCGTTGACGGAGTAGTTCATAAGGTGTCTTGTGAAGGAATGGATGAATCAGCGCACGATTTAACACATAGCATGTTGTGTTAACAGCTTCTGCCCAGTAAGATGGAGTGAGTTGACTATGAATGAGCATTGTGCGTGCCATTTCTACCAAAGTTCTATTCTTGCGTTCAACCACTCCGTTTTGTTCTGGAGTGCGTGCGGATGATATTTGGTGATCCACTCCGTTGTCCCTGCAAAACTCATCAAAGGACTTTTGCAAAATTTAGTGCCCTGGTCTGTTCTCAGGGTTTTCAAAGTAAATGAAAACTTGGTGACAAGCATTTTATGGAGTTTGACGAACTCCGTAAAAGTTTCATCCTTAGTAGAAAGAAAAATGACCCAAGTCCACCTGGAATAGTCATCGACTAGGACCAGGATGTACCTCTTACTACTTCTACTTTGTGTACGCATGAGACCAACAAGATCCATGTGTAGTAATTCTAGCGGAGAGCTAGTAGAGAGAGCAGACTTACTTTTGAAGGAGGACCGGGTGTGTTTACCTTTTACGCATGCTTCACAGGCAGAGTCTGTGTCAAAGGTTGTGTCAGGTAACCCAATCACCAAGTCCTTGCTTTTGAGTTTGTTCAACAGCCTGTGATTTGCGTGACCAAGTCTGAAGTGCCACAACAATGAGTTTTTAGAATGCACGTTGAGACAGACTTGGTCATCTAGATTAATGGAGTTTAAGCACATTTTGTAGAGATTTCCTTCTCTACGTCCCACAGCTTTTAAAGAACCTGTACGCTCATCATAGACTTTACAATCCGAAGAGGAGAAAAGTATCAAATTGAATCTATCACAAATTTGAGAAATACTAAGTAAACTATGTTGGAGTCCAGTGACCAGATGGACTCCATCAATTTTGAACTTTGAGGGGTTACCTACAGAGCCAACTCCCACGATTTCACCCTGATTGTTGTTTCCAAAAGTAACCTTACCTCCTTGGTAGTTCACCAGGAGTCGAATTTTCTTTTTCTTGATATCGTTTGACTCTGTTGTCAGATTTGGCCATATTCTTTGGGATGTCGAACTTACCTTTGTGCCACTTGGGCGTGGATTGTGTGGATCGAACTCCGGATTGTAGATTTACAATCTGTTGAGAGATTTGTTCTACTTTGGAGTGAAGATCATCTCGATCTTGGCTAATTTCTTTGATCTTGGAGTTGGCCCACTCAGGTAGTTCAGAGGAGGTGACTTGTTTGATAAACTTGACTGGCTTAATGGAGAGAGTGTACTCCTTTTCTTTCAGTTTTTGAGTGAGGTTTTTTATAGTGGTGTTCAGGGATATATTTTTGGATTCAGAAGCATTCAGATCATTTTGAAGAGAACAACACTTGTCAGTAAAGATGGTGAGGTCTTGTTTGAGAGAGTCGATCAGGGTGAGAGACTCTTTCTGGTCACCCTGGCTAAATTGAGTTCGTTCTAAGGTATCATGAAGTTCCTTTTGAAGGGAATCAAAATGATGCCTTAATTCTTGTAGATCTAATCTGAGAGAGCAAGAGATGGTTTTGTGTTCCTCAGCTTCATCTCTTAGGGCATACATAAGACATTTTGAGATTTCGAGTTCCTCAGATAGCTCGGTTATTTTGCTGGTAAGACTTGCTTTAAGGGAGTTGTTCTCGGAGACAATTTTAGCAATTAAAGTCATAAATCCCATAGGAGAAATACGGTAAAGGTCTGTTTCAAGGTGAGAACGAGTTACCTCATTGTCGGGGATCATAGACTCTGTCGTATCGTGTGCCATGAGATATACTAAGCCGCTAGACTCTGTGTCTGGATTGTTGGAGTCTGAATCACCCCAGCCAATAGCTGTCATCAGCGATCTCCCTTGAGATTTTCCATACTGATTCTTGAGTAAGGGACATTCCTTCTTGAAGTGACCGGGTTTATTGCAGTTGAAACAAGTCACCGAGTTGAAGACTTGTTTGGTGGTATTTGAGAACGACCGACTCTGACGATTTGGTTGGTTACGCATGAATTTACGGAAGTTCTTAACGATGAAGACAAAGTCTTCCATAGTCTCAGCCTCACTTTCTTCAACAATAATATCTACCAGCTCGGCCTTAGCTTGTCTGATTTAAGTATCAGCGACATAGGCTCCTTCTTGAGTTAACTGAGTCGAATTAACCTGCAAGGCTTGGTCATTCAAAGTAGTAGTCTTACTAGAAGAGGGAGAAGAAGTATTACCACAGTGACTATCTCCCAAAGCTCAGAGTTGACAGACTCAATGTGTTGCTCGATCTCGTTTTTCTAATGGTCGTAGTTGGTGGAGGTGAGTATGGGGTGCTCGAAGTGCATTTTGTTGTTTTGATTGGCGAAGAGATCTGCCATTGCTTCGTTGATTGACCGTTAGCCTAAACAAGGCTCTGATACCACGTGTAGGATCGGGTGGCTAACTCAAACCAACCAAAGGTGTGAGTCTAAGAGTTGGTTTGACTCAATCAGCCTTCTTAAGTGAGAAACACTCTGTGATGCAGACGCACTCAATCAAATTGATCAAACTGAGGGTGCGGAAGACTTTTGCAGTAATTGAAACGAAACGATGAAAAGAAAGAAGGACTCTGTGGAACTCAGCAAGATACACAAATAAGCTATTTCATTTCCTGGTCAAATAAAATAACTTACAAATGTCCACTAAGTAGAAAATATCTACTTAGCGGTTTTTCACTCACTCACCCAACACACTTTCTAATCAGATCAATGGTAAGCGTAGTGAAACTAGGATCTTCCTAGGCAGAGTCTATCTAAAAGCGCTGACTAACTTGGTACGTATTCTCTCTCTCTTTCTGGCTTACAAAGCGATTCTCTTTCTCTCTCTAAGCTCTGAAATAATGCTCAATCAAAAAGCACACCTTAAACTAGCTATTACATATCCTATTTATACTAGTATTAAAAACGGTAGGTCGAAGGAGTTAGTCCCGAAAATACCGGAACTAACTAAGTGGGCAACATCCAACGTCTTTGAGTGGAGTCTTTACTTGGGCCGCGAACTTCGGGAGTTAAGGGAGACTTTATGACCGTTGTGGCGTTAAGGCTTTCCCGAGTTGACTCCTTTTTATTCGCAACTGCATGAGTGAGTCTGTGAAGCCTCCTTTGTTTTGTGGACTCCATTGAAGCAGCTCACTCTTTGTGTCTGACTGGGGACGATTGACTCTGTCGAGTTGATTGGCTATCTCTGCAACACTCTGATTTCCCAACACTTGGAAACGGTTTTAATGTGTTCATTTATGAGTTATAAGGCTTAGGACAAAATTTTAGGTCCTTAGGAGTTCATTTGGGTATATAATCACCCTAAAAGGTCAAAGGATGCAATTCTTGCTTTCTGTTAAACATTGTTGTGTTTAATTTATTTTTAAGGAATGTTTAGGCCTTAATTTAATTGATTTTATGTTTAATCAATGTTTTATTAGTTAGGGGTATTTCAATCTACCCCCCATAAAAAGACTTCGTCCCGAAGTCGCTTTACTTAAATAGGTGTATTAATAACTACCTGTATAACCCATAATGTATACCTATGTGATATATCATTTACACACGTCGTATTGTGCTTATACAGCACGTAGCCATCATTTGTGGCGTTAGTTCAAACATATGGATGTAGGCGATCCATCAGCACCTTTCTTTTCCTATCAATTCTAAACCCTGACAACCTCCCCGAGGTGTCCACACCATACTATCATTCCATATTCCATATCTCAACAATACCATATGTAATCAATATACAAGGTAATATAAATATTATATATCACAAGTGTCATAAAAGGTACTACACACATGGGTGTATACACATCATTCAAACAAGTATATCATAGGATACATACATATAAGTGCACACTACACACAAACAAATCAACAACGTATGCCCCGCGTACCAAACAACACACAAACAATACATCGTATGCCCCGCATACCACCAATTCAATGTATGCCCCGCATACGAACAAACAAACAAACAAACATCGTATGCCCCGCATACCAACAAACTATGCCCCGCATATGAAACAACAAAACTTAGTGCACACACGTGCACAACCAAGAGGCTCTACCCCCCTTAAAAAGGGTTATGCCCACGTACCCCACAAGTATACTACAGCCACTCAACCAGGAGCACTGGATACTTGGCTCTCACAGAGTTCTCCAACTCCCGTGTGGCATCTTCCACCTTTGGAGTGGGTTATCCTCAAATCAGAGAGATGGGTATGACTCTAGCCCCTCCGGGCTCCACAATACATAAAGGGTGAGGCATTCAACTATTTGTGCTCTTCTCTCGAATTCGTTTTAATGGGCCCACTCGCTCCATACTGAGGTGCAGACCCATGAACACAGGGCTCAGTTTGCCCCCTTTTATTATCGTATATCCTGTCATTTGGATTACTAGCGTACATGCGCGTATCTTCTCTCACTGATTTTTAGCTTGAGGTGCAGTATGACATTGGCTATTGTTAGTAGTTAGTGCTCTTTGCACTTGTCTTTGTAATACTGAGACGTACTAGCCTTCATGTCCATGGAGATAATGATTGTCATCCGTGTCTCCCGGTGGTTTTGTTCCGGAGTGACACACTGTTGTAGTTCTTTGATACTTACTTCGTGTTGATATCCATTGCATCTTCCCGTGTGTCGGGTTAGCATCAACGTTCGTATGGTTCTTCCTGCTTTCTGCCAGGGGAATCCATATGTTGTGCTCGTATCAGAGTTCTGCAACTTCATCTTCCATTTCACATTTTTCTCTGCGAGTTTTACTCGTCTAAGTTCGTCCACGTATTTATTATTGATGGCTGCTCCTTTTGGTCGCATCTGCGCGCACCATATCCAGTTGATTCGTCGGTTGTTAGTTATAATAACGTTCGTTTCTTGCTTGAGGCTTCTGGTATTATACTAGCTCTGTCTTTCATCATTGCGTAGTCGTGTGTTTTTGTTCACATTATTTGGTAGATTCCTCTGGATTGCAAGAGTTTGCTTGATCTTTATGAGGGTTCTACATAATATTCGCCAATAAAATGGGTTTCCTATTTCTGTCATCTGCGTCCATGTCGTCGAAAGGTTTCCTTGTCTTCACTGTGTATTGTCTACTACTTTGTGTTGAAGGTTCTTGGTTTCTCTAGCCCGTTGGTTTAACTGCGGCTCTTCTCGTCCATCTTCGAGGTAATCTGCATCACTGTCCTTGGCACGGAGTTGACTACTTCTCGTGTTCCTTACACTACTTGTCTACATGCATGGGGTACTATACTAATACATTACTACTTACCCGACTAACTTATAAATAAGTCTGTTAGGCCCACAAGCTCCTATCGGAGTGTGGTCGTCCCACGTCCCGTTTAGTAAACTGGTAGTGTTTGTCACATGGCTATTGTGAAGTATTCTGTTGTCAATCTCCCTTTTGATGGATGTCCTTGTTGTAGTTGATGTTAATTATTTCGCATTGTCGGTCATCTTGTCGTAGGTGCTATTGTCCTAGTGGCATAGATGGTAAAGTGGTTGAGGACAATATTTTTGCTCCCCGGACTCATGTCCTTCCGGTAATATATTGTATGTGGCACTCCTTTCTAAAAGTAGTACTTGGTTGTCAATCAGTTGAACATTAAATATTGATTCGCCTTCACGACTGCAATCAGTTCATGTAATATTCATGCTGAGTTTAGCAACATCGGGTCTCATATCTCGATCTCTTGAGTACTATACATATTCTTTTCCTCCCGGTTTAATTATTATCACATCTCATCTGTAGTTCATATTTGTTTCCCTCATCCGTTTAACTGGATGTATTGTAGATTGCATAATAGCTTGGCCACTCGGCTCTTCACTTCCCAACCATCCTCATTGACGGTGGTGCATCTACAAAGGGTATTCTATTTCACACAAGGATATGCTTGTCCATAAGGACTAAACATTCATCACTACAAGTGAGTATCATTAAATGCTGGTATACACTTCTGGTATTCGGCTAATAAGCCATGTCTGAGAATTCTCGAATAGTTAAACTGGCATGGTTTACAATTACGATGGCTATGTAATTCCTTCAGTTGCAGTGGTTGGACTAATAGGTCTTCCCGAGGTTCACAGGCTTCTAATCTTATAGGGTTTGTATGAAGAATTGGTATGAAAATTTTGGTATTTACTAAGAGATTAAAAACTTAGTGGTAGCTGCAGCACTTGCTGTGGCAAGTGCGCAAGGCAGATGGAAATTTCAGTGGGTTGATTGTCATAGCGCTCGTAGTAGCAAGTGCGCCATGCAGGTGGAAATATTGGTTTAGCAATTACCGGTCTCGTTGACTCTTTTGTCATTGAGTATGGGTCACATGATAGTGTAAGCATTAAAATTCCATTCATATATATATATATGATCTGTCAAGGTTTTAAGGTTACTGGTATCTAGTACACATAGCTAATCCCTAAAGTCATACACAAAAAGGCGAGTGTTCACTGACACACTCCCACATACGTTGTAACACCCCATCCAAACAACATACACACTTAACAGCAAACTGCAGCGGAAAACAATCTTCAACACATTACTTAACTTCTTGGTGTTACACGCCGTTAACCACCCACGTGGCTAACAAGGCTAATACATATACATTGTACCGGTCTGATAGGCTAAATTCCCGAGCGACTACACATTACTATCCCTTTCCATTAACAACAACAACAACATACTCCTCCCAACTATACCGAGTATTTATAACTAACGCCGATAACAATTTCGGTCTTACTACACCTATTGTATATATACAACATAAACGATTACCCATGTACAATGACTACCCCGTCCTACTCTCGAACGGCTTCCAGCTCCTTGTACCTGAAATAGGAAAAGAAGAGAAAGGGTGGCCCCCAAGGGGCTCAGCACCTTTGCTGGTATGGTAATCCCGCAGCCCACATGCTACCGGGCCACGCACAACTAATTGTCGTCTTAGCATGCGGTTGATTATATTCAAATCATGCATGTAACAGTAAACACACAACACACAACATTTCGCCTCAATGGGCTCAACAAACGGATAATACATCCTTACTTAATAAGTCACTCATGGTATTCATTATCCCTAGAGTGTTCCTCCTCTAATGGAGCTACTTCCTTAATAGACGACACTTACCCTTAAATCGGGTTATCCTTAACGCCTCTTTTGTCAAACTGGGATTCATATCCATGATCCACATACTCCACATTATACAACATATAACATACATACTAACAACACATAACAACACTTTGCACTCTTCCACATGCACAACATAACACCGCAATAGATATTGCATCACAACAAAATACATAACATAACGGGAATGGTTCTCTTAGGAACCGACCCAAACATTGTTTATACACTGGTGAGCCTAGAGAATGTTGCCAGTCTCATGATAAGCTCGTTATACAATAGCAACAACACTCATTACCGTCCTAATAGTCGGACGAGTAACTTAAGTTAAGGCGGTTCGGGTTTGGAGGCCCGAACACACCACACAAACACATGTTCCCCCTAAACCGATCATAAGTCAGAATAGCTAAGCTTTGGAATAAGCTAATGGGAGATCATAACCCGTGAGGGAAACAACCATAACAAAGAGAAGGGTAAGGCTACAAAGGATACCCTCTCCCAAACAACGCGCGACCGGCCAAACCGGATTCCTCACTACTGTTAGTACATACTTACTTTAGATATTAGTTAGAACCCCACTATGGAGTCTATCATAACTACACACCATACAGTTACAACTGGGTTAAACACACAAGGGAGATCCCTACATTCACATACGCATATCACACAATTAACACACGCATAGCCGTGGTTAGTACGTCCCATGGTTCGGGTCGTTTACTCCGAATACCGAACTCTCATGTGATCCTAGACTCAGTTAACTAAGGTTAACACTGCCGAGGTTAAATGGTATCGGAGTTGAACACGCCACATATATGAATTACTGTAAACTCATTACATGTTTTATCTTACAACGTGCAAACATACAGAAAAACACATTGGCATACAAGCCGGTGTAATCCGGTAGGACACAGGTTGCAAGAAAACCATACCTGTCACCGGAGTCCACTTTATCACGCCCACTTATGTTCGTCGAGCAGTTCTCGAACAACTGATAACATTACATGTACTTTTATTAACACCGGGGTAGCATGATTATTTAATGTCTAATGCTTAACTTTCCCCGTTAACTTAGTTACATAACTTTACATTTCAACTTGTTTTACTTTTACATTTTGATACTACTTTTCACCCACTTAATTGTCATTAAAACTCACCTAACATGTCCTTAACAACCTTATAACATCATTACCTATCAATCCCCATCATTACACACCATTTCCATACCTTAAACAAATGTTTTGGCCCATACAACACCTTGTCCGAACTTGTGTCCGAACCTCCAAGTTCGGACGCAAGCCGCGACCTAATACTGAAAACCATACACACGTCCGAACTTGTGTCCGGACTTCCCAAGTTCGGACACAGTTCGAGAGTAAATCCCAGATAGAAACAGTCACGTCCGAACTTGTGTCCGGACTTCCCAAGTTCGGACACAGTTCGAGAGTGAGAAAATCCTTTACCCAACAGAGCCTGTCCGAACTTCCATGTCCGGACGGAAGTTCGGACACGGCAAAACATTCAATTTCCAAGTCTTTAAACACTTAACCAATTTCACCAAACTTCTCCTAAAGCCTCATAATGTTTCCTAACATCAATTGGCACATCAAACACACCTTTAGCCATGTGCTAAACTCTTTAAATCACTCACCAAAACCATCTTATCATTCACAAATTTCTTACAAAATTCCTAGCACTTGGGATGTTTTCTCCTTAAGATTTCTAAGTGGTAGTTCACCAATAATGACCACTACACCAAGGTGTTTCCTCTACACCTTAACATCATCTCTCAACTTCTTTTCTTACTAACTAAATCTCCTTTTACAACTTCTTGAATCCTTTTCTCAAAACCTTACTTAAACATCATTCTCTCCTTACTCATCAACATTACCCAAACCTTAAACAAACTTCTCCAAGACTTAAATACATCCTAATAACACTCATTGGGTTTCTAGAACTTCCAAGACAATGCCTAAATCCTTGTAGCACCTTAGAACACCTTAATGCATGTTTTCTTCCTTAATGAAGCATGTATCCATTCCTAACAATTCCTAGTTCACCCAAGTTCATTTAAGCACTTAAAACTCCTTATACATTTTCCCAAATTTGGCCATAGCTTCCCTTGTATATACTCACATCCAAACACTTAGGTTTTTACCTTATTTCATTCAAGAACACCTAAAATCCATCAAGAACATTTTTACACACAAACTTCACACATTAAGCACTACATCACAATATAGTGCATAACTTGAATTGCTTGGCACTTAGGCCCTTAAATAACATGGCTCTTAGGCCCTTAAATTGCATAAGCCATAAACACTGAATTTCCCACATAAATAATGCCTTTGACCTGCAAATACATACACCAATACATATGTTCTTTTACTAGTCTCCTTGAGAACACTTTACTAGGTCATTCACCATTTGCTCTTTAGGTAGTTTTAACAAGCATTATAAGCTTATTTCTCCTAAGGCATTAAACCACATTAAGATAGCATATTTACCTCTTTTCCTCCCAAATTTCTTTCTTGTTTCCTTACAAAACCGGTGGGTGTTTGGTTGTTTGTCAACTTCTAAACAATGTACAAATAATAGAATGAGTATTCAAGCATAAAGCTTCATCTCATTGTAAACCCTAGTTACACATATTGTTTTAACACATTAAGGTAATTGTTTTACCTTGGAATTGGAAGAGAACTTGAATAAGTATCAAGAGAGGACTCCTCCTAGCCCTTGGAAGATTCAAATGAAGCTAAAACAAGCAAGGTAAAGACACCATGGTGAGGTGAATTTTCGGCCATGTACTAAAAGGAGAGTAAACTTGATTTTTCTTTGAGATTCCTTACCTAGAAGCAAAGGAGATCAATAATATGTGGAAAGACAAGCTCAAGCTCCATCAATGGTGGAACTCCATGGCACCGAAATGGTGATCTTGAAATTTTGAGAAGATAGGAATGAAGAGCTTGATGAGAGGAAGAGAATGGTGGTGTTTGTTTTAGATTTGGTTAAGTGAGCTATGTTTTACAAGGGTTCAAAGGTGGACTTCCATGGTGGTGGTGCTGTATGAACGTGAGAACAGAGAGAAGAGAGGTAGAAGAGAGCTTGGTTACGTGGGGAAATGAAGAAGGAAATGAAAGAATGAGATAAGTTTTGCTTTTTGGAAGATATTTGTACTTAAAAAGCAAATAGTACTTAAGTTAGTCATTCTTTATTTCCTTAGCATGTTAACAAGGGTGGTGAGTCACCACACCTTAAAACCGGCCCCCAATAGTACCTAGGGGTATTTTAGACTTTATTAATCAATTGTCTCACTTATAGTAACATATGTTACAAACTAGCTTATAAAAATCACTATTCACAAAACAAGGCACATAGAAGTGAAATTTCTGATTTCCCATTGATATAGACTTCCAAATGTGATACTATATAGTACACATGTTAATTAAAGAGTAATGATGGACATTTAGCCATTCAAAACTCATTTACAAGACAATTTTTCAAAAACGTGCTTTAAGACTCCTTAAAGCACATTTTGCGTTTTAACTTGTTTTCAAGCTTGGTTTTCTTTAGTAATTGATTTAATATGTTCATTAACATATAAATAAGGCATAGGTATGACCATTAGGTCTTATACACATTTATCCCAAGCTTAGAGCACATTTTAGCCCATATTGACCTTAAGGTATTTATTTGTGTTTGTTTGGTTTCATTGTCTACCAAAGTTTCCTAAGGACTTAATTAGCCTTATAAAGTCATAATTAAACATTATCAAGTCTTGGTAGGCTCTTTGGGTCCTAGCCAAGTTCACTCCAAGCTTAGAGCATGTTTTTGCTCAAACCGTGTCTTAGTGTTTTATTGTGTTTTACCATGGTTTAAATGGTTCATTTATGTTTCTAAGGCACTTTTTAGCCTTTAAATACCATAGTTTAACATTTACACAACATACCAAGGTTTGGGGTATTTCATACGTACAACATATTCCTGTCTAATATCCAAGGCTAAGTACATAACAACATAAGTAAAAGTGTTCCACTAGTGGTATCTCGGAGATCAGGGTACTCATGCCCTGACAACTCCCTTCCCCTTTTGGGCTCCAGCATCAGTAGATGTCTGGCCCTCCTGACCGCCTCGTGGTACTCCAGATCCTCCAGCCGAGGTCTTCTGAGTATTCTTTGGTGGCCTATAGTTGCGGCCCTCAGGGTTCATCCAACACTCGAACTCCCGGTGGCCCTCTTTCTTGTAGTACCGGCACTCTACTTTGCGGCCACTGTAGTCGACCCCAGGATGGTCCTTCCTGCAACGCTTACAATAGAAGTGGTTTTGGGGGTGTCTGGTGCCCTTAGGAGGCAGATCTCAGAGGCTTAGCATCTATAGCTGGCCGGTCAACCGAAGGACAGGCTCTTTCCCCCTCGCTCCCTGGTGACCCTACTGCCCTTTCTTCTGAAAAAATTTCTTTTCCTTCTTCTTGCCATCGCCTGGAGACGATCCTCCACCCTTAGACTCTCCCTTAGGGTTCTTTCTCTTCTTCGTCCCAAGTCTCTTCCCGAGTCTGGAGCAGTAGCTTCGTCCTCGAGGCAGTGTCATAGCACTCCTGGTTAGTAGTATAGAGGGTAGCACCCACCACCATCTGGATGCAAAACAACAATCCCCCCGGAAACTTCTCGACCTTCACGGTCTCTAAGTAGTCGGACTCTGG